>JAVKPL010011280.1:0-49535 GCA_032173675.1 Gastrolobium villosum
TGTGTTATGTCCTTGTCTCTGGTTAGGTTGGTCTTGCTCACCAATCATAAAGGATATACTATACCAAAGTTGCGGATGCATAATGTCTACAGTCAAAAGATGTGTTGTTTAGTGAGAGCAAGTTTCCTTTTTCCTTGTGGAATGTCACCACCAGTTCTCAACCCCTTACCACTTCTCATGCTCTTCCTCTTTCTGTCTTACCTAGATACAATGTGCATCATTCCTCTTCTTCCACTCCCACTGATGTCTCCTCTCATGCACACCATTCCTCTCCTATTGCCAATTCTTTCTTACAGACTTCTGTCTCAACACTACTTGCTTCCTCTACTTCAGCTTCCATATCCACTCCTGTCATGACAGCTGCTACAGCTGCACCTTGTGTCTCGGCACATAGTCATTCCAACTCCACTATTCCTGCAGTGCAAATTGTTCCCTTTGCTTCCTCTTCTGATCAGTCCACTTCCATATCTCCTGTCTCCCACTCCTCTTCTACTTCATCCCCTTTGCCTTCTTCTTCCTCTGACTATCAACCATCAGTTTCTGTTCAATCTCCTTCTTCACCACATTCAGTCATCACACGGTCTAAAGCCTTAGCTCGTCTCTTGTTTTCTCACTCACATGGAACCTCTAACTGTTAAGCAAGCCTTGACCAGTCCTCCATGGATAGAAGCTATGCAAGCTGAGTTCCGAGCACTGCAATCTAACAACACCTGGTCCCTAGTCACTCTTCCTTCCCACAGGAAAGCCATTGGCTGGAAGTGGATATTCAAGATCAAAGAGAATCCTGATGGCACTGTCAATAGATACAAAGCACGTCTTGTCGCAAAGGGGTTTCATCAACAAGAGGGCTTTGATTACACAGAAACCTTCTCTCCTGTGGTTCGACCAGTGACAATTCGCATCATGCTTACCTTGGCTCTTACCTATGGCTGGCAGTTGAGACAATTGGATGTTAATAACGCTTTCCTCAATGGTGATTTAGTTGAGGATGTCTACATGACTCAGCCCCCAGGATTTGAGGTCACTGATCGTTCATTAGTTTGCAAACTTCATAAAGCTTTGTATGGTCTTAAACAAGCTCCAAGAGCTTGGTTTGATAAACTGAAAAATGCTCTTCATCAACTTGGCTTCAAAGGCAGTCGATGTGATCCTTCTTTGTTTACTCTTCATCGGAATCACAACTCCACTTATGTTTTAATCTATGTGGATGATATCATAGTTACAGGCAATGATGCTTCGTACATTACTCAGTTGGTTACTGCATTGAATTCTAAGTTTGCTCTCAAAGATCTTGGTCACTTATCCTACTTCTTGGGGATTGAAGTCAAGCGACATCCTACTGGCTCTCTCTCTCTCTCTCTCAGTCAAAATATATCAGGGAACTGTTAGCTCGAGCTAATATGTCTGATGCCAAAAGCATGCCTTCTCCTATGAGTACCAGTTGCAAGTTAACCAAACATGGTTCACACTACTATGACAATCCGTTTCATTACAGGTCGATCGTTGGGGCTCTTCAATATGCAACAATCACACGTCCAGAGATCAGCTTTGCTGTGAATAAAGTTTGTCAGTTTATGGCACAACCTTTGGTTGATCATTGGAGTGCTGTTAAACGGATTTTGCGGTATCTTCAAGGCACCATCACATATGGACTTCTGTTGCAACCTGTTCGTCCTTGCTCCAGCTTATCTCTCATCGCTTATTGTGATGCAGATTGGGCAAGCGACACTGATGATCGTCGTTCTACTTCAGGTGCCTGTCTCTTTCTTGGACCTAATCTCGTTTCATGGTGGTCTAAAAAGCAAACTCTGGTTGCTCGGTCGTCTACTGAGGCTGAGTATCGCAGCTTGGCTCTTGCTGCCTCTGAAGTCTTGTGGGTTCAGTCACTTCTTCAAGAATTGCATGTTCCTATCACTGTTCCTCATATCTACTGTGACAATCTCAGCACTGTTGCCTTGTCTCATAATCCTGTGTTGCATTCCAGAACGAAAAATATGGAACTAGATATTTTCTTTGTTAGAGAACGGGTTTTATCCAAGACTCTTCATGTATCTCAGGTTCCCTCGTCAGCTCAACTTGCAGACACCCTCACCAAGCCTCTTTCTACTCCTCGTTTTACTGAGTTACGAGACAAACTCAGTGTTCACGATGTTGTCCAACCTCTCCACAGCTGAGTTTGCAGGGGGATATTAGCAACTGATGCATTCCTGCAGCTGATGTGTTCGTCTGTATTATACATTTGCTGCACTGGATCTCTTCCCGAGTTTGTTAGTAGTTGTTAGAGATTGTTAGAGGTTGTTAGAGTTAGTTAGAGGTTGTTAGTGTTGGGTTAGTGGCTTCGGTTATGCAGTAGGGTTGTGACTGCAAGGTATTCATGTATATATACCTTGCCTTGCTTATGTCTTGGACATCAATCATTTTCATCATAAAACTTCAGTATGAATTCTTTCACTTCTCTCTTCTCCATCTGCAAGAGTTTCTTTATGTTGAAGCTGAGGTGGGAAGAGTACTTCCAGACTGTTTTCCATTTCTGGGAAAGTCTGCTGGTTCTTACACCTTCGGAGTCTGGAAGGAGGGATATGATAGCAGCTAGGAGTGCACCAGGAAGATTGCTAATGAGATCTGCTACTTCGTTGGTATTCATTTTTTTTAGGCTCTAGGCTTGTAATCTCTGTCACAAGAGGAAAGAAGGAAAAAAAATGAAAATATTTTAAACTTTGGCATGTTATTAAAATCAATTTACATCTTGTCTTAACGTTTTGATTGACCCGTAGTTGGACTGTTATAACCCAGTGATTTGAATTTCATATCTATGTTTTAAATTTATGATCTTCTACGAAAATAAATATAAAAATAGAAATATAATAAATTAAAATTTATTTCTAGCAAAATAAAAAATGTATGATTGAAAATTTCAATATTCCAGTAATATTATATTCCAAATGACATTTAATTCAAAGCAATAAATAATAAAATATTTTAAAAGTATTACAAACATTGAATGGCATAGGAACTTTTGACACAGACGTTAAACTAAAATATAAAATATTTGACGCTAAATCTTAATATTTGATTTGTGTGACTAGTGCAGTTACCTCTATTTTAATTCATTGATTTGATCATCAAAGTCAATATGTCTTTATTCTCGGTTTTATCTATTTAAATAAAGACACGCACGAACCATGTACGCACGCACACGCACACATCGGGCAAGATCAACATATAACTGTATAAGAAAAATTATAAGTTTTACATTAAATTTTAATTGTGAATTTTTGTGCATCTAAGTATTAAAATTCAATGAGAATTAATAATTAACTAATTATTGTAATCCAACAAATTCAATGCTCGGTAATGTATTCATTCCTTGAAAAAACTCAAGCTTGTTCTGCATAATGATCAATACCACGAGAAACCCAGCTAGACCAAGTGAGATATATAAAAGGTGATAGAAAACTTTGAGTTCCTTGTTGGGTTTTTGTAGTGTGTTCAATATCCGAATTGTTGGAAGGAAAAGGAAGGGAACTAAAGCCAGGGAGTCAAGCAATGAAGGGAACTAGAGGCAGGAAGCCAAGCAATGACTAAGATATAAGGTATAATATAAGGTATAATATAACAAAGTGTACACAAATTATACTTTATTTGTTTTTTAGAATTATATCAAATTAACCCCACTATATCTCAAGTTCTCAACAGATAATACAAAACTCAAAAAAATTTCAACAATCAAACCAAGCTAAATTTTTTTTTCCACTGTACAAAATGAGAAAGACCAAACACTCTTCCCCTTCATTTTTTTTTTCCAACTCTACTATATGTGAAACAATGCACTACACAAAGGGGAATAATATAATAAATTATTATTTATTCTATCCTGTACTTCGCGTATATCAAATAGCGGATATTACAAAGGTCTTATTCTTGTGCATTAATCATCAAACTACTTACAACACAAAAAACTCATGTTAACTGCTTGTACGTACTATTCTGTTTGTGTTAGCGCTAAAAAATATTTTCAATCCGGATAACTAAGCCTATATATGCTTTATGATTTTTGACTTCTTACCATTAGAAGTTGTTGTGTGTATGTGTTTTGGGACAGGATCCATTTATAAGATTTTTAGAATTTTTTTTATAAATTACACTATCTTCTTCTGGGAGAACATAGTGTGGTTTGCAAAAGTTTGTATTCTCCCGGGAGAATATAGTGTAGTTTGTAAATAAAAATTTTTGTAAATATAACCTGCCCCATGTGTTTTATTTATTTATTTATTTTATCCAGGGATATCTTGAGTTTAATTTGCTGAATGTGAAAAAGTGGGCAAAGTATATAAAGCCATTGTTTTTTTTTCTCCTTTTGTAGCTAATGTAAATATGATCTTGCTATGATCAGAACTCTCAAAATTGAAAAGCTTTGCATTGATGAATGTATCCATTTATTTCAGGATTTCAACAGCTCTCAAAATCCTTCATCATATATCGGTTCCATGTTTTGGGAGAGAGTAGAACCTTGCATTTGTATTTGCCAAAAGCTGAAGACAGTTTGCCTGAGGGGATTCAGAGGCAAACAACGGGAAATAGAATTTGCAAAGTACTTGAAAGCAAGAGCCACCGTGATGGAAAGGATAACTATAATCTGTAATACTTCATTACAAGTGGATGAAAAATTGCTGTCTATACGCAGAGCTTCTGCAGGTAATCTCTTAATCAATTTGAAGTTCAACACAGGCTGAAAAGTATTTCTATATATATATGGATGAGTTTGCTGAACATCAAAACAGACTGCTAAAATGGTGATGAATTCTCAGTTCCTTTATATGTTCTCAGTTCCTAGTAAGTACTATTATGTGTTATCAACTAATGGATAGTGTTTCCCTGCTTGTCTTAAAAACCATATTTGTGACTTGTTGTACTATTATATTACATTCCCTTTCAGATTTGTGTGGTTGTAATATTGTTATTGTTGCACTCTTGTTACTCTTTAATGTATTGAGAGCTATTTATTGTTGTCACATATTGTTTTTTCTTACTTGTTTTTTTTATAACATTTAAATTTCCTAAATCGCTCGACATAATGAGCTTTTAGTGGTATTCCATTTTGTTATCTTTATTGATTAATTTTACTATATACTTTGTTTTAATACCGAAACTTGCGAAATGTGGCTTTTGTTTGTGGTGTGTTATTCACCGAATAACCATTTTGTCCTTTTTTTTAATATATATATATATATATATATATATCAATTTACCCTTTTCTAAATTATATATAATTTTATCGCCTTTCTCAAATTATGTGTTAATATGTTTGACGCCATTTACTTTCTCGAATAAATGTCTATATTTACTCTAGGGAAAAGTGTTTATCCGTCTAAATGACATAACTTATATCTTTTCACTTTCACAAAGAGATGGGACCCACACCTTTATTTTTTTGTCAACCCTCTCTCTTCCTTTATCTATCTCTTTCTCTCTCTTAAAATAACACAATTTTACATCCTTTAGAATAACACACACATTACCATTCAAAAGCTTAGGAACCGCATTCAAAATAGAATTCGCTACTAGCTAGCGTGTTAATTTGAGGGTGGTTCTTGCTGGTTCTTTGGCGAATGTTTCTATATTGCCATTCACGTTGCAATTCATTGTGTATGTAGAGATATATTCTCCCAGAATGTCGTTTGTCTGAAGGTAATATTAGCAACGAAGGTGGATTAAAAGGAAGCACTTTCAGGAGTAATACTCCAAAGTGCAACGCATGTCCTCTTTTTTTTTTGCAACGCATGTCCTCTTTACTAATACTTCATTTATTCTACTAAATCATTTCTTAGAGTAAATGATAGTCAAACTTTAATTAAACAGGAGTTGATTGATATACGTTATTTGGGAGACGACATAAATTGATAACTTTTTTATTTATTTTTAAATAAAAAAGGATAAAATGGTGGATCAGCCGCGTTATTCTGGTTCATACCATATGGTTGCTTCTTTCCTTTTCCACATCTTTTGCTTCTTTCCTTTTCCACTTCTTTTAGGCTTTGTTTGAGAGTTTGCAGGGGTAGGGAAGAAAGGGGATCCAAGGGGGAGCGAGGGGAAGGAAGGGAAGGAAATTGAAAGGTATTCCTTCCCTTTGTTTGAGAGTTAAAAAATGGTAAGGGAGGAAAATGGGGGGTTAATGAGATTTTTGACGAAATTTTCACAAAAAAAAAAAATTCATCGAAATTTTTGACGAAAAATATTTTCAATAAAATTTTCAATGCAACACATTTCCTTCGAAATTTTTGCCAACAACAAATTTCATCAAAATTCTTTACAGAATTTACATTTCGTCAAAAGTTTTCGACGGAAACGTTTTCGCTAAATTTTTTGACAAGAAATTTCCGTCGAATATTTAAGGAAACACATTTCCATCGAAAATTTTCGACGGAAAATATTTTCGTCAAATTTTTTGATAAAAAATATTTCCATCAAAATTTTCAACATAACACATTTCTGTCAAAAAATTTCAACAAAATAATTTTCCGTAAAAAATTTTGACAAAAAATATTTTGATTAAATTGTTTGACAGAAAGAATATTCTGCCAAAAAGGACTTCTGCTCAGGGGAGCACAGCTAGACCTCCTGCTCCCAGATGCTCGAGATGCGGGAAGTCACACTTTGGGCCGTGCGCTACAGGCCAGCTGATATGCTTCCAGTGTGGCAAGGAGGGCCACTATTCCAGAGATTGCCCGACGGCGAGAGTTGCTGCAGTGCAGGCAGTGCCTTTACAGATGGTTCCTACTGGGGCACCAGCCGTACCACCTACTACGGGGCGAGTGTACACACTTGATCGTTAGCAGTCGGACAGAGCTCCGAACCTGGTCAGAGGTACTGTTACCATTGGTGGGTCAGTTGTTGATGTATTGTTTGATTCTGGGGCAACGCATTCTTTTGTTGCTACCCCTATTGTTGTGGGGCTTGAGTTGCCCAGTGATGTGCCTTCTCCACCGATGCGGGTGAGCACCGCCACCGGAGAAAAATGTTTGACCTCCACTATCCATCGCGATGTAGCATTTCAGTGGGATGGCCGTGACTTCTCGGTAGATCTGATAGGATTGCCGATGGCCAACTTGGAGATTATTCTGGGCATGGATTGGTTGTCCAGAAATTGTGCATTGGTTGATTGTTGTGCCAAGAAAGTGGTGATGTCTCCGGGTTGGGTCCACAGCCAGTTCCTCACCGTTCATTTCATTCCTGCAGGCGAGGAGGGCCTTGAGAGCAGGGGCGTTTGGCTATGTCATGTTGGGAGGTTTCGTGAGTGGGACACAGGAGGATCTCACTGGCATTCTTGTGGTGAGGGAATTCCTCGAGGTGTTTCCCAAGGAGATTCCTGAGTTTCCACCGCAGAGGGAGATAGAGTTCTCCATAGACTTATTGCCTGGTGTGGGGCCTATCTTATTGGCTCCATACCGGATGTCGCCACCGGAGTTGGCAGAGCTGAAGAAGCATATTGAGGAGCTTGCAGCGAAGGATTTCATTCGGCCGAGTGTGTCTCCTTGGGGAGCACCGGTTATTTTTGTGAAAAAGAAAGATGGGACCATGCGGTTGTGCACCGACTACAGACAGTTGAACAAGGTTACAATCAACAACAAGTATCCTTTCCCACGCATTGATGATTTGCTGGATCAGCTCAAGGGTGCTTGCGTATATTCTAAGATTGATCTCCGGTCTGGTTACCATTAGATACGGGTAAAGCCGGAGGATGTCCCAAAGACAGCGTTTCACTCGAAGTACGGGCATTATGAGTACTTGGTGATCCCGTTTGGACTCACCAATACACCCGCAGTGTTCATGGACTACATGAACAGGATTTTCCAACCGTACCTGGATCAGTTTGTGATCGTCTTCATTGACGACATCTTGATTTACTCCAAGACAGAGGAGGAGCATGCTGAGCACTTGAATATTGTTTTGCAAGTGCTGAAAGAGAAAAAGCTATATGCTAAGTCGTCAAACTGTGAGTTTTGGCTCAAGGCGGTGAAATTTCTGGGTCATGTGATTTCCGCTGATGGAGTTGCAGTTGATCCTAACAAGATTGAGGCCGTGATGGATTAGGAGAGGCCCAAGACGGTTACAGAAGTAAGAAGCTTCTTAGGTTTGGCAGGGTACTACAGGAGGTTCATATAGGGATTCTCCAAGATGGTGCTACCGATGACTCGCCTTACCCGAAAGGAGACTCCATTCGTGTGGACACATGAGTGTGAGGAGTGCTTCCAGGAGTTGAAGGAGAGACTGACTACTGCTCCTGTGTTAGTCCTTCCTGATCCTACGGAGCAGTTTGAGTTATATTTTGATGCCTCTGGTAAGGGGCTAGGCTGTGTGTTGATGCAGAAAGGGAAAGTTGTTGCTTATGCTTCAAGACAGTTGAAACCTCATGAGGAGAACTACCCGACTCACGACTTGGAGTTGGCAGCCATTGTCTTTGCTTTCAAGATTTGGAGGCATTACCTGTTTGGCATGAAGTTTGCTGTATTCAGTGACCACAAGAGCCTGAAATACCTGTTTGACCAGAAGGAGTTGAACATGAGACAACGAAGATGGATGGAGTTCTTGAAGGACTACGACTTTGAGTTGGGGTATCATCCTGGCAAGGTCAATGTGGTAGCCGATGCTTTGAGTCGGAAATCCGTGAGCTTATCCAGCTTGATGATGAGCGACTACGAGGTGATTAAAAAGTTCAGAGACTTGAGAGTGAACTCCTTGTTTGGGGGCGCACTGCTTGAGATGGAAACAGCAGAAGTGATTAATGAGCTGATGGAAAAGATTAAAGAGGCGCAAGTGCAAAGAGAGTGCCTTGATTATGTGAAGAACCAGGACGGTGTGTCTTGGAATGAGGATGTTTTGTTGCTGTTTCATGAGAGGATTGTTATTCCTCGAGGGCCATTGACTGAGGAGGTCATGGCAGAGGCTCATAAGGGCCGGTTTACTATCCACCTTGGTGCTACAAAAATGTACCAGGACTTAAAGAGAAATTTTTGGTGGCCGGGCATGAAGAAGGACATAGCGGTCTACGTGTCCAAGTGTCTTATATGTCAGAAAGTGAAGATTGAGCACAAGAAACCGTCTGGTAAACTTCAACCTCTCGAGATTCAACAGTGGAAATGGGAGAGTATTTCTATGGACTTTGTGGTGGGATTGCCTAAGACTCAGGCTGGTTGTGACTCTATCTGGGTCATTGTGGACAGATTGACCAAGTCTGCCCATTTTCTTCCGGTGAAGGTGAGCTTCACTACAGAGCAGTTGGCCAAGCTATATGTCCGCGAGATTGTGAGGCTTCACGGGGTGCCCGAGAGTATCATTAGCGATAGGGACCCGAAGTTCACATCTCGGTTCTGGGAGGCGCTGCAGGAGGCTTTTGGTACACAACTGAGATTGAGTACCGCCTATCACCCTCAAACTGACGGACAGACTGTGCGGACCATCCAGACATTGGAGGACATGCTGAGAGCTTGCACGTTGGAGCAGGGTTCTGCATGGGATAGGTACCTTCCGCTGGTAGAATTCTCGTACAACAACAGTTTTCATGCTAGTCTGGGCATGGCACCCTACGAGGCGCTGTACGGTAGGAGGTGTCAGACTCCTACTTGTTGGTCCGAGGTTGGAGATAAAGAGCTTTTTGGTTTGGACTTTGTCCAAGATACTACCCAGCAGATCCAGATGATCAGGGAAAAACTGAAGCAGGCGCAGAATCGCCAGAAGAGCTACTATGATGTCAAGCATCGTCCACTGGAGTTCAGTGAGGGTGAACACGTGTTTGTGAGACTTTCACCTGTCACCGGTGTTGGACGGGCACTCGGAGTGAGGAAGTTGAGCCCGCAGTTCATTGGGCCCTTCCAGATCCTTGGTAGAGTAGGACCTGTTGCCTATCGACTTGTCTTACCTCCGAACTTAGCCAACATCCACGACGTGTTTTACGTGTCTCAGCTTCGGAGGTACATATCAGATCCTTCGCATGTAGTGCAACCGGATGATGTGGAGGTTCGGGAGAACCTAAAGACTCCCGTCGGACCACTCAAGATTCTCGATCGAGGCAAGAAACAGCTTATAAGCAAGATTATTCTGATGGTCAAGGTGCAGTGGACTGGGCGTAGTCCCGAGGAGTGCACATGGGAGCGAGAGGATGAGCTTCTCCGTCAGTATCCCGACTTCCGAGACAGGTATATTTTTGATTTTGAGGACAATATCCTTAAAAATGTGGGGTGAATGTAAGAACCTGCACCGTTATTTAAGGTAATTAGTGAGTTAATTATGATAATTAGGAAATGATTCCATAATTTACCTTAATAATTATTATTGGGCTTAAATAATTATATTGAGTGAGTAAAATGCTGAAAGTCGCTTTTCGGAAGAAAAGCGCAGATACCGGTTCTGCTACCCGGTATAAATGCGTACCGGAAAAGTATCCCGGAAAATTATAACGAATGCATGATAATTACTAGAATATTATGTAGGACTTGTAAAACAAGTTTCAAGTCAAAATAATGTAATCTGATGCCAGAACTGATACTGTCTATGGAAAAGCGCGTACCGGAAAGGTGCTCTGAAAAATAAAACAAAAATATGATAAATCTTAGAAAAATGTGTAGGTTTAGATTCCAAAGTATAGGATCAAGATCTTTTGCGTTGCTATTAAGGCTAATACTGCGCTCAAGTGACCTTTAGCCTATATAAGCATTAGTTGCACATAACCCTAGGAGGATTCCAGCTGCCTTGTGCGTGAGTGAGGGGCTGAGCAAGGAGTGATCATTGTTCCATTGCATGCTCTTCTTCCCTTGTGACCAAAACACCATTTTATCTTGATTTTCCTCCTCTTTGACCTTGCAAACAACTAGGAGAGTGCACTGTGAGGTTAGGTTTCAGCTCTTGCTGAGTGAGGGGTGTTTCTTGAGCTGGTTTTGTTGCTGAGTTTGGGTTGTGTGGTGAAGGAGCTTTGTGTGTGGGTGGAGAAGTTTCAAGTAGCTTCCTTGGTGAGGAAAGAACCCACCTTGTTGCTCCATTTTCGTCCTCCCTAAAGTCAGTACCTTGGAGCTGACTTGCGAGCTCCAAGAGCACCATTGTTGGCTGCTTAAAGCTTGGGGTAAGTTCCCTCATCTTTGATCATAGTTTTGTGGCTTAAAGTTGATGTCTTTGCCATGTTTAATGAGTGAACAAGAAGGAATAATGAGTATGAACCTAAAACAGATTAAAGATGCATGCTTTAACGTAATTAAGTGTTAAAAGTTGGATCTTTGGATTGGATATTCACGAAATGCAGAAACTGCATTCTGTCGTGAGATATACGGATATTTGTCGAACAGATATCCAGATATCAGTATCCGGATATGGTATCCGGATATAAGTATCCGGATATGGGATCTGGATATCCGGATATGGTATATCCGGATATGGTCAGTGAGATATCCGGATATTGCATATCCGGATATGCATTTTGTAATATTCGGATATTCTGGGATTTTGATGAACAGTAGCTGTGCTGTGTGAACAGTGAGCCATTGGCGGTTTGTGGACCCTAGATTAAGGAAGTTGAACTTCTGTAATTAATGAACTAAGTCAGAATCATATGATTAAGGGCTTATGGCTTTGTTGGAAGCCTTAAGACGTAAAACGTAAAGGAAAGGCGTAGTCTTTAAGTTGTATGCTTGTGATGGATAATTAATGATATATTATTGGTCCATAACAGATTGTGATACTACTGTGTTTGGATTTGAGAGTGGTTGGACTCTTGGCTTGGATAGCTAGCTTGCAAGGTAAGCTTTCGTGTCCTCGGTTTAGCCATGTTATGGTTCCACCATGTCCCATGGGGATGTGGTTTATGCATGCTGTGTTACATGCTTTGATGTTTTGGAAATGCTGTTGAGCTATTATATGCAATGTGCTTTTATGATATGCATGTGATGTCCACCTATACGGTAAGCCTGAGTATGTAGCACATACAAGATGGTGAGGCTGTGGGTGAGGTGCAAGCGGTGTTCCTTGTACTTATGTGGGTATAGACGTATTCCTGCATTTCTCTGGCCAGTAGATTGTATAAAGACACATGGCATGAATATCTGTTGCACTGCATAGTTTTAGAACTTATATTGTAAATATTGTTTTTGAACTTATATTGCACATGTAAGTGAGCTTGGGGTGGAAGATCCTTGAGGACCCCTTGTCTTACTGAAATTTCTTGTTTAGAGATCTCACCCCACGTTTGGGGACGCTTATTTCAGGTTCAGGTAATGTTGAGGGCTCGGGTGGCAGGAGGCCAGAGCTGAGCTAGACTTATCTATATTTTGCTGACATGATGGATGCTGATTATTTGACTGTTGTTTATGTTTTCTATTATGATTATGTTGAGACTGTTGTTTGGCATTGTGCCTTATTTGGTGAGCATGGGGTTTGTCCATGCCACATGGATTTGTTATTGCCTTTTATTTAAAGTTGTATTAAAGTATCAGGATTTATGGTCCAGGCTATGTGTTGTAGTCCTGTGGCTTTAGATACTCACATTATATTTATATATGAGGTATTTGAGTTAGTTGTCTTGCAATTTTCATACAGGCAGTATTTTATGAAATTGATTAAGTAATCAAGTTGGCTAAGGTTAATGACGTCATAATTGAATTAAAGAAAAAGTTATTCCGCAATTTAATTAAGTGTGGCTTAATACGATAGTGTGTTAACAATCCGGGTTAACACGGGCTGTTACAGTGGACATCACATGCATATCATAAAAGCACATTGCATATAATAGCTCAACAGCATTTCCAAAACATCAAAGCATGTAACACAGCATGCATAAACCACATCCTCATGGGATATGGTGGAACTACAACATGGCTAAACCGAGGACACGAAAGTTTACCTTGCAAGTTAGCTATCCAAGCCAAGAGTCCAACCACTCTCAAGTCCAAACACAGCAGTATCACAATCAATGCTCAAAATAGAGTAATGTGTGCTCTTGGAGCTCTCCAACAGCTCCTCAACTCAGGCCACATAAAGGTGTACGAAAATGGTGCTCTAGACTTGATCTTTCTACCCAAAGGTTTCTTCTTGGAGCTTCCACAACCAAGGAAAAACTCACAACTCCCTCTCAACACAACTCAACCCCCAAAACAGACCTCAAAACACACCCCACAATGGCTGGGTGTGCAGTGAATGCAGCCTCACACTTTCACAACCCACCCAACCAAGTGTTTAGAAGAGGAAATGTGTAGAAAATGGCTTCAACCTCAAGAAAAGAGAAGAGAAACCAATGAAACAGTGTTTTGGAATGCTGCTCAGCCTCCTTCACGCACAAATATGGGTTTGCCTAGGGTTTTGTGTCTTAGCATGCTTATTTATAGACACCAGGCCACTTAACGCGCAGTATTAGACATAATAGCAACGCAAAAGATCTTGATCCCAAACTTTGGAATCTAGACCTACTAATTTTTCTAAGATTTTCATATTTTTATTTTATTTTTCGGAGCACCTTTCCGATACCCGCTTTTCCATAGCCAGTATCATTTTTGGCATCAGATCACATTATTTTGACTTGAAACTTATTTTACAAGTCCTACCTAATATTCTAGTAATTATCATGCACTCGTTATAATTTTTCGGGATACTTTTCCGGTACGCATTTATACCGGGTAGCAGTACCGGTATCTGCACTTTTCTTCCGAAAAGCGACTTTCAGCATTCTTACCCACTAGTTATAATTATTAAAGCCTCATAATAATTATTAGGGTCAATTATGGAATCATTTCCTAATTATCATAATTAATTCATTAATTACCTTAATTAGCGGTGCGAGTTCTTACACACCTCACCCACAGCCTCACCATGTCGTATGTGTCACATACTCAAGCTTACCGTATAGGTGGACACCACATGCATATCATAAAGGCACATTGCATATAACAGCTCAACATCATTTCCAAAATATCAAAAGCATGTAAGACATGATGCATAAACCACATCCCCATGGGACATGGTGGAACCACAACATGGCTAAACCGAGCACACGAAAGCTTACCTTGCAAGCAATCAATCCAAGCCAGGAGTCCAACCACTCTCAAAGTCCAAACACAGCAGTATCACAATCTGTTATGGACCAATAATATCACATTAACCAAGGCTCATACGCATAAGCATAAAGACTACGTGATGCACCCGGCAAGTGTACCGATCGCACAAGTAATAAAGTAGTAAGTATAAGATCGTCTCCACAGGGATTGTAAGACAAGTACCAAAATAAACAGTCCCCTTAAGTTGGACAATTCGATTGGTTGTTGACAAATAATTGGAATTTAAATTAAATGACAATAAAAGTGAAAGACTTTTTTTTTAGGTTTTTATGAAAAAGACTTAAAATAAATGAAGAAAATGTTTTTGTAGAAGAAGTGATGAAGAAGACTGTAGCCAGGGTACATTCACCAATTGTTCCCAATTTTACTTTGGATTGATTCACAATACTTATCGAAATTAACAATTCAGACAAATTATCATCTTTTAGAAATAATTAGTTAGATCCCAATCCCTTGGTGATCTAACCCTTTACTTCAGTTGGAACCCTAATCCCTTAGTAATCCCGCCTGAAAATAAGCATTATGTAGATAAATCCCACGACTGCAATCCATACAAGTCTATCCCTAGAACATGCATGGAGAGTCATCTTTATCCCCTTTCAGGATCAGTATTCCAATATTCCTATTGCGAACCCTGATCCCCAGAATATCATTCCCTATTAGGTTGATCAGATCTAACAGAAATAATATCAATACGCGCAAGATAAAGATGAAATATATTAAAATCAATACATATAATGATTCAATCCTTGTAACAATTGTTCACAAAGGGATCATGCCCCTGACTACAGAAATAGATCTAGCCAATCAACATCATGATCGCTGATCTGATTTCAACATGAACTGAAAAGAAAATAAAAGAAAAGTACAAGAACGGAACGACGAACACGAAGAACGCCTTCCTCCTTCAGTCGGATCTGCTCCTCTAGGTCTTGTGGTCTATATCAGATGTATCTTCTTCAAGGGTTGAGTCTCTTTTTATAAGAGACTTTGACCTAAAATGTGAAATTTGAATTTCCAACCTTTCGCGCCTCCCACGCTGATGGCGCGGATCTCGCGCTCTCAGCGCGGGACCTTCTGCCAATTTTCTTCTTCCCACGCTCTGAGCGCCATTCCCGCGCTGTGAGCGTGGGATTTTAGGTATTCTTTTATGCATTGATTGAGTCACGCAAGATCATTCCGATGGTCAAAGTACAATGGTCAGGAAGAACTCCTGAGGAGTGTACCTGGGAGCGAGAGGATGAGCTTCTCCGACAGTATCCCGACTTTCGAGACTGGTATGTTTCTGATTTTGAGGACAAAATCCTTAAAAAGGTGGGGTGAATGTAAGAACCCGCACCGCTAATTAAAGTAATTAGTGAATTAATTATGATAATTAGGAAATAATTCCATATTGACCCTAATAATTATTAATGCGCTTAGATAATTATATTGAGTGAGTAAAAATGCTGAAAGTCGCTTTTCGGAAGAAAAGCGCAGATACCGGTTCTGCTACTCGGTATAAATGCGTACCGGAAAAGTATCCCGGAAAATTATAACGAATGCATGATAATTACTAGAATATTATGTAGGACTTGTAAAACAAGTTTCAAGTCAAAATGACGTAATCTGATGTCAGAACTGATACTGGCTATGGAAAAGCGCGTACCGGAAAGGTGCTCCGAAAAATAAAATAAAAATATGACAAATCTTAGAAAAATGCGTAGGTCTAGAATCCGAAGTTTGGGATCAATATCTTTTACTTTGCGATTAAGGCTAATACTGCGCGATTAGTGACTTTGCCTATAAATAGACCCATTAAGGGCACAAAACCCTAGGTCTAAATTCTCTTCACATGAGTGTGGGCTGCAGCTTGTGTCTTGCATGCAGCCACCTTCTTCCTTGTTTGGTTGCCACCAAGTTTTCATCTTTCCTTCTTCTTTCACACTCTCCTTCTTGTAAACACTTGTGAGTGGCCTTGTGAGTGTGAGAGGTGGTAGTTTCTGAGTTGGGAAACCTGTGTGTGTGTAGTTAGTGAGCATGAGTTTGAAGCTTTAGTAATGGCTACTTTGTGGTAGTCATTGTGAGCTTCAAAGTGCCTTCTTGTGGTGCAAGAACCCACCTTGAAGTGCCATTTTCGTGCTCCTACTTAGGCTGAGTTTGAGGAACCTTGGGAGAGCTCCAAGAGCACAACTTGCCTCTGTTTTGAACTTTGGTAAGTTACCTCACTATGATCATGGGTTTAAATGCTTAAAAATGGAACCTTGATGCATGTATTGAGCTAAGTTAATAACTTAAGGGTGGGGTAGGTTAAACACACCTAGAAATGCATGTTTAAGTGCCTTTAATCGGTTAAAAAGTTGAACCTATGGATTGGATACTCACGAAATGCAGAAAATGCATTCTGTCGTGAGATATCCGGATATTGTCGGGCAGATATCCGGATATCAGTATCCGGATATGATATCCGGATATCCATATCCGGATATGGGGACAGCAATGAACCTGTTTCGATAAAAATTCGATATCTTGAGCTACAGAGCTCCAAATCGAGTGCCGTTTGGACCTATGTGTAGCTAACACATAAGGCTATAACCCTGTAAAATTTCGTAGCCATTGGATAAGTGGTTTGATCTCAGTGTTAGTTTAAAGTCGCGTCTTGGGTGCTGGAAATTCAGTTTGCAGCAGTCACTTTGCGAAAATCATAACCGGAGTTATACAACTCCGATTGAGACATAAGATATGTCGTTGGAAAGCTTGTGAGGTCTAGTTTAACATATTAAAATCTCAGAATTTTTGGTAAAGAATTACAACTGCAGTTTTAATAAAATGGAACCTTGGGAGTGATATCTCGCGAAATGCAGAAACTGCATTCGGTCGTGAGATATCCGGATATTTGTCGAACAGATATCCGGATATGATATCCGGATATGGGTACTGGGTATCCGGATATGGTATATCCGGATATGGTCAGTGTGATATCCGGATATGGCATATCCGGATATGTCCCTTGTGATATCCGGATATCCTGGGATTTCGCAGGTAGCTGTGCTGTGTGAACAGTAAGCTATTGGGGGTTTGTGGACCCTAGATTAAGGAAGTTGAACTTCTGTAATTAATAAACTAAGTCAGAATCACATGATTAAGGGCTTATGGCTTTGTTGGAAACCTTGAGACGTAAAACGTAAAAGAAAGGCGTAGTCTTTAAGTGGTATGCTTGTGTTGCATAAATTAATGATATATTATTGGTCCATATCAGATTGTGATACTGCTGTGTTTGGACTTGAGAGGGGTTGGACTCTTGGCTTGGATAGCTAGCTTGCAAGGTAAGCTTTCGTGTCCTCGGTTTAGCCATTTTGATGTTCCACCATGTCCCATGGGGATGGGTTTATGCATGCTGTGTTACATGCTTTGATTATTTTGGAAATGCTGTTGAGCTGTTTATATGTAATGAGCATTATGATATGCATGTGGTGTCCACCTAGACGGCAATCCTGAGTATGTAGTACATACAAGATGGAGAAGCATGTGGGTGAGGTGCAGGTAGTATCCATGTACTCATGTAGGCATAGACGTATTCCTACATTTCTCTGGCCAGTAGATTTGAAAGCACACATGACATGATTAATTGCTGCATCGCATGATTTTGGAACTTATACTGTAATACTGTTTTAGAACTTATATTACACATGTAAGTGAGCTTGGGGTGGAGACTCCTTGAGGACCCCTTGTCTTACTGAGATTTCTTGTTAGAGATCTCACCCCACGTTTGGGGACGCTTATTTCAGGATCAGGTAATGTTGAGGGCTCAGGTGGCAGGATGCCAGAGTTGAGCTGATATTCTGATATGCTGTCTTGCTGGATTTGCTGTTATGTTTTCCGCTTTTATTATGTTGATTATGTTGAGACTATTTGTTGGGCATTGTTGCCTTATTTGGTGAGCATGGGGTTTGTCCATGCCACATGTTTGTGTTATTGTCCTTTTACTTTAATGTTGTAATTAATGTATCAGGATTTTGACCCAGGCTGCATGTGTAGTCTTGCGGTTCTAGATACACACATTATATTTATGTACGAGGTATTCAGTTAGTTGTCTTGCAATTTACATACAGGCAGTATTTTTATGAAAATGATTAAGTAATCAAGTTGGTTAAGTTAATGACGTCATAATTGAATTAAAGAAAAAGTTATTCCGCATTTTTATTAAGCGTGGCTTAATACGATAGTGTGTTAACAGACCGGGTTAACACGGGCTGTTACATTTTATGGTATCAAAGCACTTTCTAGGGAAAAGCCTGTATGTATTGTGTAACAGCCCGTGTTAACCCGGATTATTAACACACTATCGTATTAAGCCATGCTTAATTAAAATGCGGAATAACTTTTTTTCTTTAATTCAATTATGACGTCATTAACTTAACCAACTTGATTACTTAATCATTTTCATAAAAATACTGCCTGTATGTAAATTGCAAGACATCTAACTGGAATACCTCATATATAAATAATAGGTGAGTATCTAAAGCCACAGGTCTACACAAGTAGCCTGGGTCAAAATCCTGATACTTTAATTACAACATTAATTTAATAAGACGATAACAATCATGTGGCATGGACAAACCCCATGCTCACCAAATAAGGCAACAATGCCCACAAATAGTCTCAACATAAACTTAACATAAATAAAGCAGAAAACATAACAGCAGTCAAATAAACAGCAATCCACAACCAGCACGTCAGCATAATTATCAGCTCAGCTCTGGCCTCCTGCCACCTGAGCCCTCAACATTACCTGATCCTGAAATAAGCGTCCCCAAACGTGGGGTGAGATCTCTAACAAGAAATCTCAGTAAGACAAGGGGTCCTCAAGGAGTCTCCACCCCAAGCTCACTTACATGTGTAATATAAGTTCAAAAACAGTATTACAGTATAAGTTCTAAAATCATGCGATGCAGCAATTAATCATGTCATGTGTGCTTTCAAATCTACTGGCCAGAGAAATGTAGGAATACGTCTATGCCTACATGAGTACATGGATACTACCTGCACCTCACCCACATGCTTCTCCATCTTGTATGTACTACATACTCAGGATTGCCGTCTAGGTGGACACCACATGCATATCATAGTGCTCATTACATATAAACAGCTCAACAGCATTTCCAAAATAATCAAAGCATGTAACACAGCATGCATAAACCCATCCCCATGGGACATGGTGGAACATCAAAATGGCTAAACCGAGGACACGAAAGCTTACCTTGCAAGCTAGCTATCCAAGCCAAGAGTCCGCACAAACTCAAAGTCCAAACACAGCAGAATCACAATCTGTTTTAGACCAATAATTATATCAATATTAATATTCTAATATTTACAATGTTAAACTAGACATCTTGAGGTTTCCAACGATATACTTTATGCCTCAATCGGAGTTGTATAACTCCGGTTATGATTTTCGCAAAGTGACTGCTGCCAACTGAATTTCCAGCAACCAAGACGCGACTTTAAAGTAACACTGAGATCAAACCACTTATCCAATGGCTACGAAATTTTACAGGGTTATAGCCTTATGTGTTAGCTACACATAGGTCCAAACGGCACTCGATTTGGAGCTCTGTAGCTCAAGATATCGAATTTTTATCGAAACAGGTTCGTTGCTGTCCCCATATCAATATCCGGATATCATATCATATCCGGATACTGATATCCGGATATCTGCCCGACAATATCCGGATATCTCACGACAGAATGCTTTTTCTGCATTTCGTGAATATCCAATCCATAGGTTCAACTTTTTAACCGATTAAAGGCACTTAAACATGCATTTCTAGGTGTGTTTAACCTACCCCACCCTTAAGTTATTAACTTAGCTCAATACATGCATCAAGGTTCCATTTTTAAGCATTTAAACTCATGATCATAGTTGGTATAACTTACCAAAGTTCAAAACAGAGGCAAGTTGTGCTCTTGGAGCTCTCCCAAGGTTCCTCAAACTCAGCCTAAGTAGGAGCACGAAAATGGCACTTCAAGGTGGGTTCTTGCACCACAAGAAGGCACTTTGAAGCTCACAATGACTACCACAAGGTAGCCATCACTAAAGCTCCAAACTCATGCTCACTAACTACACACACACAGCTTTCTCAACTCAGAATGATGGCCACAATGCAGCCCCAAGGTTAACTCTCACCTTCACAAATGTTTAAACAAGCATGAAAGGTGATAACTTGGCTAAGGAATGAAGAAGGAAGAAGAAGAAGAAGAAGAAGAAGAAGGAGGGTGGCAGCTGCAGCCACAAGTCACGTTCTGAATAGTAAACCTAGGGTTGTGTGCCCTTAGTGTGCCTATTTATAGGCACATGGCCACTAATCGCGCAGTATTAGCCTTAATCGCAAAGTAAAAGATCTTGATCTCAAACTTCGGATTCTAGACCTACACATTTTTCTAAGATTTTTCATATTTTTATTTTATTTCTCGGAGCACCTTTCCGGTACGCGCTTTTCCATAGCCAGTATCAGTTCTGGCATCAGATTACGTCATTTTGACTTGAAACTTGTTTTAAAAGTCCTACATAATATTCTAGTAATTATCATGCATTCATTATAATTTTCCGGGATACTTTTCCGGTACGCATTTATACCGAGTAGCAGAACCGGTATCTGCGCTTTTCTTCCGAAAAGAGACTTTCAGCATTTTTACTCACTCAATATAATTATCTAAGCCCTTTAATAATTATTAGGGTCAATTATGGAATTATTTCCTAATTATCATAATTAATTCGCTAATTACCTTAATTAGCGGTGCGGGTTCTTACATATTGCAATAACTTAGGATGAGTCGTTGCGTGTCTACTTTGCGTTCTCTCTGACTGGTGTGTGTTATGATAATGCATATGTGACCACATGGCGTGGGCCTGATCAACTCATTCTTTGTGTAACTTGTGCAGAGTCATGGTGCCACCGAGGAGGAACACGAGTACTAGTGAGGATCAGACGGATCCTGTCCTGGCTGCATTGGCTGAGATGCAGGCGGCCCGACTAGCCGACCAGGAAGCCACGAGGCTGGCGAACCGGGCGATGCTGGACGCAATTCGAGATGCGAACCGGCAAACCACGGCAGAGGTTCTGGAGGAGAACCGGATGGCCAACATGACGATGATGAGGGTCATGTTGGAGGAGTTGAGGGCTGGTCCTGCTGCGGGCCAGGGTCCTCCACCACCTCCACCGCCGCCACCGCCTCCACCTCCGCCTAGTCAACAGGAGGACACCCAGAGCCAGATGGGTGAGGGTAGTCATTTGACGGGGGCTATGCAGACTATCCCCGTACTTGCTGAGGATCGTGACGAGATCGATCGCCGGCTGAATGCTTTCCGTAAGCATAAGCCACCTACCTTCGACGGATCGTATGACCCCATTGCTGCTGCCAGATGGCTACAGGCACTGGACAAGATTTTCCGGATCATGCAGTGCACGGATCCGCAGAAGCTGCTGTTCGCCACTTATATGCTGGAGGGCGAGGCCCATGAGTGGTGGACCAACCTGTCTCAGGTCTATGAGATGCAGGGTCATGTGATGACGTGGCCATTCTTCGAGGAGAGCTTCTTGGGTCAGTACTTCCCTTATGACTCACAGGAGAGGAAGCAAGGAGAGTTTGACCGGTTGGTGCAGGGCTCGTTGTCTGTCGACGAGTACCTGGCCAAGTTTAATGAGCTGGTCAAGTTCTCTCATTTCCGCATGGCGAGGCCTACTCCTACATTCTTGGCTGCTAAGTTCCGCAGGGGACTTAATGAGGATATTGCTGGACATCTCGCTGGTTCTGCTTCGAGAGACTTCGGAGCGTTGGTGCAGCAGTGCCGCGACATCGAGGACTACTGCCGGGCGAGTCAGGCCAAGAGGGCCAAGGTTGAGGTGCCACAGAGCGCTGGTGGTTCTACTCCCTGGAAGAACAAGAACTTTGCCAACAAAGGCAAGGGCAAACCACCGTTGGCGGCTAGGCAAGCGCCAAATCAGTTCAGGAAGACTGCTGCTCCGGGGAACGCTGCTAGACCTCCTGCTCCCAGATGTTCGGGATGTGGGAAGTCACATTTCGGGCCGTGTTCTACCGGTCAGCTGATATGCTTCCAGTGTGGCAAGGAGGGCCACTACTCTAGAGATTGCCCGACGGCGAGAGTTGCTGCAGTACAGGCTGTGCCGTTGCAGATGGTTCCTACTGGGGCACCAGCCGTGCCACCTACCACCGGACGAGTCTACACTCTCGATCGTCAGCAGTCGGACAGAGCTCCGAACCTGGTCAGAGGTACTGTTACCATTGGTGGATCAACTGTTGATGTTTTATTTGATTCCGGGGCAACGCACTCTTTTGTTGCTACCCCTATTGCTGTGGGGCTTGAGTTGCCCAGTGATGTGCTTTCTCCACCGATGCGGGTTACCACCGCCACCGGAGAAAAATGTTTGACCTCCACTGTTCATCGCGATGTAGCGTTTCAGTGGGATGGCCGTGACTTCTCGGTAGATCTGATAGGATTGCCGATGGCCAACCTTCAAATTATTTTGGGCATGGATTGGTTGTCCAGAAACTGTGCAATGATTGACTGTTGTGCCAAGAAAGTGGTGATATCTCCGGGTGGGTCCACAGCCAGTTCCTCACCGTTCATTTCAGTCCTGCAGGCGAGGAGGGCCTTGAGAGCAGGGGCATTTGGCTATGTCATGTTGGGAGGTTTGGTGAGTGGGACACAGGAGGATCTCACTGGCATTCCTGTGGTGAGGGAATTCCTCGAGGTGTTTCCTGAGGAGATTCCTGAGTTTCCACCGCAGAGGGAGATAGAGTTCTCCATAGATTTATTGCCTGGTGTGGGGCCTATCTCGTTGGCTCCATACCGGATGTCGCCACCAGAGTTGGCGGAGCTGAAGAAGCATATCGAGGAGCTTTCAGCAAAAGATTTTATTCGGCCGAGTGTGTCTCCCTGGGGAGCACCGGTCATATTTGTGAAAAAGAAAGATGGGACCATGCGGTTGTGCACCGACTACAGACAGTTGAACAAGGTGACAATCAAGAACAAGTATCCTCTTCCACGCATTGATGATTTGCTGGATCAGCTCAGGGGTGCTTGCGTGTATTCAAAGATCGATCTCCGGTCCGGTTACCATCAGATACGGGTAAAGCCGGAGGATGTCCCAAAGACAGCATTTCGCTCGAGGTACGGGCACTACGAGTACTTGGTGATCCCGTTTGGACTCACCAATGCACCCGCAGTGTTTATGGACTACATGAACAGGATTTTCCAGCCGTACCTGGATCAGTTTGTGATCGTCTTCATTGACGACATCTTGATCTACTCCAAGACGGAGGAGGAGCATACTGAGCACTTGAAGATTGTGTTGCAAGTGCTAAAAGAGAAAAAGCTCTATGCGAAGCCGTCAAAATGCGAGTTTTGGCTCAAGGCGGTGAAATTTCTGGGTCATGTGATTTCTGCTAATGGAGTTGCAGTTGATCCTAACAAGATTGAGGCCGTGATGGATTGGGAGAGGCCCAAGACGGTTACAGAAGTAAGAAGCTTCTTGGGTTTGGCCGGGTACTATCGGAGGTTCATAGAAGGATTCTCCAAGATGGTGCTACCGATGACTCGCCTTACCCGAAAGGAGACTCCATTCGTGTGGACACATGAGTGTGAGGAGTGTTTCCAGGAGTTAAAGGAGAGACTGACTACTGCTCCAGTGTTAGTTCTTCCTGATCCTGCGGAGCAATTCGAGTTGTACTGCGATGCCTCTGGTAAAGGACTTGGCTGTGTGCTGATGCAGAAAGGGAAAGCGGTTGCTTACGCTTCAAGACAGTTGAAACCTCATGAGGAGAACTACCTGACTCACGACTTGGAGTTGGCAGCCATTGTTTTTGCTTTCAAGATTTGGAGGCATTACCTGTTTGGCATGAAGTTTGCTGTATTCAGTGATCACAAGAGCCTGAAATATCTGTTTGACCAGAAGGAGTTGAACATGAGACAGCGTAGATGGACGGAGTTCTTGAAGGACTACGACTTTGAGTTGAGGTATCATCCTGGCAAGGCCAATGTGGTAGCCGATGCTTTGAGTCGGAAATCCGTGAGCTTATCCAGCTTAATGATGAACGACTACGAGGTGATCGAGAAGTTCAGAGACTTGAGAGTGAACTCCTTGTTTGGGGGTGCACTGCTTGAGATGGAAACAGCGGAAGTGATTAATGAGCTGATGGAAAAGATCAAAGAGGCGCAAGTGCAAAGAGAGTGCCTCGATTATGTGAAGAACCAGGACGGTGTGTCTTGGAACGATGACGGATTGCTGCTGTTTCAGAAGAGGATTGTGATTCCTCGAGGGCCATTGACCGAAGAGGTGATGACAGAGGCTCATAAGGGACGGTTTACTATTCACCCTGGTGCCACAAAAATGTACCAGGACTTAAAGAGAAATTTTTGGTGGCCGGGCATGAAGAAGGACATAGCGGTCTACGTGTCCAAGTGTCTGATTTGCCAGAAAGTAAAGATTGAGCACCAGAAACCGTCTGGTAAACTTCAACCTCTGGAGATTCCACAGTGGAAGTGGGAAAGTATTTCCATGGACTTCGTGGTGGGATTGCCTAAAACTCAGGCTGGTTGTGACTCTATCTGGGTCATTGTGGACAGATTGACCAAGTCTGCCCATTTTCTTCCAGTGAAGGTGAGCTTCACTACAGAGCAGTTGGCCAAGCTATATGTCCGCGAGATCGTGAGGCTTCACGGGGTGCCCGAGAGTATCATCAGTGATAGGGACCCGAAGTTCACATCTCGGTTCTGGGAGGCGCTGCAGGAGGCTTTTGGTACGCAGTTGAGATTGAGTACCGCCTATCACCCTCAGACTGACGGACAGACTGAGCGGACCATCCAGACATTGGAGGACATGTTGAGAGCTTGCACGTTGGAGCAGGGTTCTGCATGGGATAGGTACCTTCCGTTGGTTGAATTCTCGTACAACAACAGTTTTCATGCTAGTCTGGGCATGGCACCCTACGAGGCGCTGTACGGTAGGAGGTGTCGGACTCCTACCTGCTGGTCTGAGGTTGGAGATAAAGAGCTTTTCGGCTTGGACTTTGTCCAAGATACTACCCTACAGATCCAGATGATCAGGGAAAAGTTGAAGCAGGCGCAGAATCGTCAGAAGAGCTACTATGATGTCAAGCATCGACCACTGGAGTTCAGTGAGGGTGAGCACGTGTTTGTGAAACTTTCACCTGTCACCGGTGTTGGACGGGCACTCGGCGTGAGGAAGTCGAGCCCGCGATTCATAGGGCCCTACCAGATCCTTGGTAGAGTAGGACCAGTTGCCTATTCACTCGCCTTACCTCCGAACCTAGCCAACATCCACGACGTGTTTCACGTGTCTCAGCTTCGGAAGTACATAGCAGATCCTTCGCACGTGGTACAGCCGGATGATGTGGAGGTTCGGGAGAACCTAAAGACTCCCGTCGGACCACTCAAGATTCTCGATCGAGGCGAGAAACAGCTCAGGAGCAAGATCATTCCGATGGTCAAAGTACAATGGTCAGGAAGAACTCCTGAGGAGTGTACCTGGGAGCGAGAGGATGAGCTTCTCCGACAGTATCCCGACTTTCGAGACAGGTATGTTTCTGATTTTGAGGACAAAATCCTTAAAATGGTGGGGTGAATGTAAGAACCCGCACCGCTAATTAAGGTAATTAGTGAATTAATTATGATAATTAGGAAATAATTCCATAATTGACCCTAATAATTATTAATGGGCTTAGATAATTATATTGAGTGAGTAAAAATGCTGAAAGTCGCTTTTCGGAAGAAAAGCGCAGATACCGGTTCTGCTACTCGGTATAAATGCGTACCGGAAAAGTATCCCGGAAAATTATAACGAATGCATGATAATTACTAGAATATTATGTAGGACTTGTAAAACAAGTTTCAAGTCAAAATGACGTAATCTGATGTCAGAACTGATACTGGCTATGGAAAAGCGCGTACCGGAAAGGTGCTCCGAAAAATAAAATAAAAATATGACAAATCTTAGAAAAATGCGTAGGTCTAGAATCCGAAGTTTGGGATCAATATCTTTTACTTTGCGATTAAGGCTAATACTGCGCGATTAGTGACTTTGCCTATAAATAGACCCATTAAGGGCACAAAACCCTAGGTCTAAATTCTCTTCACATGAGTGTGGGCTGCAGCTTGTGTCTTGCATGCAGCCACCCTCTTCCTTGCTTGGTTGCCACCAAGTTTTCATCTTTCCTTCTTCTTTCACACTCTCCTTCTTGTAAACACTTGTGAGTGGCCTTGTGAGTGTGAGAGGTGGTAGTTTCTGAGTTGAGAAACCTGTGTGTGTGTAGTTAGTGAGCATGAGTTTGAAGCTTTAGTAATGGCTACTTTGTGGTAGTCATTGTGAGCTTCAAAGTGCCTTCTTGTGGTGCAAGAACCCACCTTGAAGTGCCATTTTCGTGCTCCTACTTAGGCTGAGTTTGAGGAACCTTGGGAGAGCTCCAAGAGCACAACTTGCCTCTGTTTTGAACTTTGGTAAGTTACCTCACTATGATCATGGGTTTAAATGCTTAAAAATGGAACCTTGATGCATGTATTGAGCTAAGTTAATAACTTAAGGGTGGGGTAGGTTAAACACACCTAGAAATGCATGTTTAAGTGCCTTTAATCGGTTAAAAAGTTGAACCTATGGATTGGATACTCATGAAATGCAGAAAATGCATTCTGTCGTGAGATATCCGGATATTGTCGGGCAGATATCCGGATATCAGTATCCGGATATGATATCCGGATATCCATATCCGGATATGGGGACAGCAACGAACCTGTTTCGGAAAAAATTCGATATCTTGAGCTACAGAGCTCCAAATTGAGTGCCGTTTGGACCTATGTGTAGCTAACACATAAGGCTATAACCCTGTAAAATTTCGTAGCCATTGGATAAGTGGTTTGATCTCAGTGTTAGTTTAAAGTCGCGTCTTGGGTGCTGGAAATTCAGTTGGCAGCAGTCACTTTGCGAAAATCATAACCTGAGTTATACAACTCCGATTGAGACATAAGATATGTCGGTGGAAAGCTTGTGAGGTCTAGTTTAACATATTAAAATCTCAGAATTTTTGGTAAAGAATTACAACTGCAGTTTTAATAAAATGGAACCTTGGGAGTGATATCTCGCGAAATGCAGAAACTGCATTCGGTCGTGAGATATCCGGATATTTGTCGAACAGATATCCGGATATGATATCCGGATATGGGTACTGGGTATCCGGATATGGTATATCCGGATATGGTCAGTGTGATATCCGGATATGGCATATCCGGATATGTCCCTTGTGATATCCGGATATCCTGGGATTTCGCAGGTAGCTGTGCTGTGTGAACAGTAAGCTATTGGGGGTTTGTGGACCCTAGATTAAGGAAGTTGAACTCCCATGGGGGATGGTTTATATGCATGATGTGTTTTTCTGTAATTAATAAACTAAGTCAGAATCACATGATTAAGGGCTTATGGCTTTGTTGGAAGCCTTGAGACGTAAAACGTAAAAGAAAGGCGTAGTCTTTAAGTGGTATGCTTGTGTTGCATAAATTAATGATATATTATTGGTCCATATCAGATTGTGATACTGCTGTGTTTGGACTTGAGAGGGGTTGGACTCTTGGCTTGGATAGCTAGCTTGCAAGGTAAGCTTTCGTGTCCTCGATTTAGCCATTTTGATGTTCCACCATGTCCCATGGGGATGGGTTTATGCATGCTGTGTTACATGCTTTGATTATTTTGGAAATGCTGTTGAGCTGTTTATATGTAATGAGCATTATGATATGCATGTGGTGTCCACCTAGACGGCAATCCTGAGTATGTAGTACATACAAGATGGAGAAGCATGTGGGTGAGGTGCAGGTAGTATCCATGTACTCATTGTTAGCATATGGGTGTCCTAGAGACAATCTTTTGATTAAATAAAGGACACTAGATGTAGAACTTTATTTGTCGCAAATAAATGTAAGCACTATTTATTCAGTTTCATATTGTGTCTCGATATTACTGTTAATATTATATGAATGAACTGGATAAACCCCTTGGAATAGAACAGGTATCTCTTGAGTATCTGTGATGAGATCACGATCATGAGGATTCAAGGATATTGCATGTCTATTCCTAATTATATGTTCCTAGTCTAGAGACACTGAGTTTGGGGATCAGTGATCTCGAGTAAAGACTAGTACGACTTATCTACTTGTATATGGATACAAGGTAAAGACCTCATGAGCTGCAGATATGGAGATATCTTAGCTAAAGTCGTGGGTGGACCTATAAGAGTATAGCTCGCACTGAACAGACCCAAAAAGAGACTCTATGAGGAAATCTCACAGATAGTGTCATTAGAGTAATCTCTTTATGTTTGGGTGTGTCTTTCCTTAGACCAAAAGTTATTACCTAGACTGTGTTCTTGAAGGCATGTTTTGATTGTATACCTCGTCTGCCTGAAACATGGAGACTCATAGGTATACTGTTGGGCGTGTCCTTAAAGGGCACAGGGCTAGGGTAATAAGCTGAAGGAATTCGTCAAATCTCTGTGAGAGATTAGGTTATCTGTAAACCGGAGAAATCGGGATGACATTTACAGGGACTCGGGAATCTATGCATAGTAAAAGAGATCATGATATGATCTGCCTTTAGAGTCAGTAAATTGAAGATTCCCTATTTCGAATAAAGCTTACCCAAAACCGCAGGGGTTGATACATTTCCTTACCCTAGGTTAATGGGAAGATAACCGAGACGAAGGGAAATACATACGGTAACCAAATATGTGCAATAGGATGATCAAGTCATTAATCTGACTAGTTCTGGGGCAACAAAGCATTGCTAGTGCTCTGTGTTGTCATTAATTGGGTTGTGGGCTTGTTGGGCCCAAGCCCAGTTATGTCAGTAGCTAAGTTGGACCTAATGGGTCACACACTAACACCTTGTAGTTATGATGGACTAGCTTTAAAGGTATTGGGCCTAATAATGTTATTAGCCCAAGAAGTTGTTTGGAAGCCCACCTAAATGGGTGGGTGGTGCATGGAGTTTAGTAATGGGCTTGGATAGTCCAAGCCATTACTAATTAATTTAATTAGTTAAATTAATAATCAAATATTTGAATTTCGAATTTTGAATTTGAAATTTGAATTTTGAAATTTGAATTTAGAATTTGAATTTCGAAATTCGAATTTTGAATTTGAAATTTGAAATTTGAAATTTGAATTTTAAAATTTGAATTTGAATTTGAATTTTGAAATTCGAATTTTGAATTTGAAATTTGAAATTTTGAATTTTGAATTTTGAATTTGAATGTTTGAACGTTTGAATTCAAGTGTTTGAATTCGAATTTGAATTGGTTTTGAAAAGTTGTTTCATAACAAAAGGATAAGACTTGATCTTATTGGAGCATATTCCTTGGATGAAGAAGCATCTTTGGAGGCTCTCCCTAGGCTGTTTGGTGCATCACTTTTAAGTGATAAGAGTGTTATCTTATCACTTAAAACAAACCTCCATTCAGATTTGGTGGTTGAGGGAATCAGTGGGTAAGTTGATTCAAATTTTGAATGCAACTGTTCAATGTATTTGGACCCTTTATAGGGCTGAATTATGCGCATGAAAACTATATACTATATGATAGTTTATGAATTTAAGTTTAAATTAATTTGAATTTAAATTCATGTGGATAAGATTGGAGGTTGTTGGCAAAGTTTGTTTTGCAACAGCTCCACCTTATCACACTATTTCATGCACAACTTTCAAAGAAATTTGAAAGTTTGTTTTTCATTTTGAATGAATGAATTCCCTCCTCCTCTCCAAAGGGTGCGCATAAATAGACATGTTCCTCACCTTAGGTTTCATTGGAAAACCAAGCCAACTCTCCTCCTCTATGCACCATTCTGTAGGGTAGCTCAGTACACCTTTCCAAACAGGATACCTAGCCTCCACCCTCACCACTTGTGCGCATAGCAAGCCTCATTGTGGTGTTCATCTGGTGGCTTTCAAGAAAGAGTTCTTGCATCATAGACGAACGGTGGTGTGGATCACCATTAGAGGGTTTGAACCCTTCAAGCCTGACATCTCATCTCCTTGACTGATCAGGCCAAAACAAGGTAACATCATGCTGTCTTAAAGCATGAATCTATGAGTGCATGTATGTTCCGCAGTAAAATTTTTGTTTTACACCTTACATGCATCGGCCTTCAAAGGCCAGTTTACTTTCAAGTGGTATCAGAGCCCGGTTGCTTTACCATCGACGGGTGATGGTACCTTGTTTGTGAAAAGAGTCTTTCACGGTCAAAAATCTTTAAAGGGTTAAAGTTTAAATTCTGCATGTGGATTTTGAATCACAAATCCTTTAAAGTGTTAAAGTTTTTGTTTTTATGAACATGAAAATTTGATTATGTGTTCATAAAACATTATGCATCGTGGTTTAGTTTCTTTTCTTTATGAAAGTTCTAAAAGGAACACCCTTTTTGAAAGGGTAGATTCGGCCATGGAGGGTACTAAGAGTACCTTGAATGATTTCTTATTTTTCTCCATGAATTGTGTCATGTTTATATGCATGAAATTTTGTGACAAATTTATCATATAGTTACCTATATGATTCGGCCATGTAGGGATATATGGCTACATGCATGGTTTAATTTTGTTTTCTTTAAGAAAGAATTAACAAAATTTGAATTGAAATTGTTTTTAAATTCGGCCAATGAGAAATTTAAGATTATGAATCTTGATGTTATTTTGATGTTTAAATGTTAAATGTCAAAATACATGTGAAAATGTTATGTGATAATATAATGTTTGTGTTTGCAAGTTTTGAACTTTTCAGGTACAAACAGGAAGGGGATGGTCATGGTGCCCGGATTTGAATTTTTTTGAATTTTAAATTTATGTGTAATTGCGCATTTTAATTTACACGTATATTTGTAATTTAAATTTTGTAATTTTGTTCCTCCAAAGTGTTATGGAGTTTCTTTAATTATTTGTAATTAGAGAAATAGGCTAGTGGCGTATAGACGACAAGCGGCCGTTGCTTAAAGAAGCAAAAAGGACAAAAGCGCGAGCACCATGGCTATCTCAATATAAACTGTTTATATGTATGTATGATTAGAACGTCTAGTATGCATAAATTGGGCAAATCGCGTTTGTATGGTTATTATGTTTGTCCAATAACGACTAGTGTATACCGATAGATGTTTGACATAGGTAACGACTAGCATGATAACTTACAATATGCGTTTGATGAGACCTAATTAACCCCAAGATAAAAGGAACCCTTAAAAGGAATAAATAATTAAGCATATGATTATCTCCCACCACCAATGCTACTCAAAACTCTTCTACGTAGTGGTGCTCCACAACTCAGTTGGGACCCACTATTTCGTTGGGCTAGAGTAGTGTTTGAAGTGTAAGACACTTAGGGTGCTGGTTTAATGCTTAACTAAGACATAAGTTGCAGGCACAGCCGGACTTATGTGCTTAGGGTAATGGTGCTAGGTTGGTTGCATGAGATGCACCACTAAGTGACAAAGAGTTGTCAACCTAAAGTTAAGAGAGGGTATGAGATACTGTTGATAAAGATCAACCCTTTATTTAAATTAATCTTGCGGTCTCAGACGGAGGTTAAAATAAATAATCGCACTCTTAAACCCACTAAGGTAAAATCTAAAGTAGATTAACCCTAAGTCAAAAGGAAGGGTCATTGACTTAGATAAAATAGTGGGAGGGGCAAATTATTTCAAGTCTTTAATAATTTGCTTTTAACTACATAACCGTATATTAACTAAAACTATCTTTACATCCTTTTCAGCTTATAGTATGACTAATCCACTGTCACTGCGTTCAATACTCGATACGAATAAACTGACCGGTTCGAATTTTATGGACTGGTATCGGAACCTAAGAATAGTTCTAAGGGCCGAAAAGATTGCCTACGTTTTAGATGCTGTAATACCCGTAGCTCCACGGGAAGGGGAAGAAGGGTTTGCGGAATTTGATTTCGTAACCCATCAACAGCACTTGGATGACAATGTGATGGCAGTATGCATCATGTTGGCATCCATGTCGCCTGAACTGCAAAAGCAGCATGAGCATATGGATGCTCCCTCTATTATCGTACATCTCAAGGAGTTGTATGATATTAAAGGCAGGCATGAGAGGTATGAGGCCTCAAGAGAACTGTTCTCTTGTAGGATGACTGAGAGCATGTCTGTTGCCAGCCATGTTCTCAAGATGATCGGGCTGATTGAGAAGCTAGGAAACCTAGGCTTCATCATGGATGCCGAGCTAAGTAATGACTTAGTCCTCACCTGACTTCCACCTTCCTTCAGTCAATTCATCATGAATTACAATATGCATGGGATGCAAGTGAGCTTGCCTGAGTTGTTAAGCATGTTAACAACAGCTGAAGTGTCTATCAAGAAGGATAGGACACAGGCTCTTTTGATTGGTGGGCCTAGCAAGGCCAAGGGAAAGGGTAAGGAGCCTGCAAAAGGTGACCCCCTTAAGCCCAAAGGAAAATCCAAGAAGAAGAAGGGCAAGAAGAAGGGTAAGAAGGCACCTAAGGACAAGGGTGATGCTGAGTGCTTCCATTGTGGCAAGAAAGGCCACTGGAAGAGGAATTGTCCAGACTACCTGAACAATGTGAAGGACAAGAAGCATGGTGATGCTTCTGCCTCAGGTATTTTCATGATTGAGATAAATTATTCTTATGCTAATCCATCCTCATGGGTATTGGATACCGGATGTGGTTCTCATATCTGCAATATGTTGCAGGTACTTAGGAGCCCAAGGAGATTGGATAGAAACGAGGTGGATCTCCGCGTTGGTAATGGAGCAAGAGTTGCTGCTCATTCAGTTGGAGATGCTGACCTTATTTTGCCTACGGGCCTTTTATTGCATTTGAATAATTGTCTTTATGTTCCGCAAATTTCTAGAAACATTATTTCAATTTCTTGTTTAGAACAAGATGGATATACTTTCAGTATTAGGAATGGTACTTTTTTTATCATTTTGAATGATATGGTTTACGGTACTGCTTCTTTAATAAATGGATTGTATGTGTTGGAAATGGGAAATGAAGTGCTCAATATAGATGTGAAACGACCTAGGACGGATAATCAATCTTATCTTTGGCACTGTAGACTAGGGCACATAAATGAAACAAGATTGTCTAGGATGCATAGAGATGGATACCTGGACTCCATGGATTTGGAATCCTATGGACAGTGTGAATCTTGTCTAGCTGGGAAAATGATTCAACAAAAGCCCAAAGGGCTTGAGAGTCATAGGGCTAGTGAGTTATTAGAACTCATTCATACTGATGTATGTGGCCCAATGTCTATTGAGGCTAGAGGTGGATATTCTTATTTCATTACCTTTACAGATGACAAATCAAGATTTGGGTATATATACCTAATGAGATATAAATCTGAAGCTTTTGAAAAGTTCAAAGAGTTTAGGAATGAGGTGGAGAAACAGCGTGGCAAGATGATTAAGACATTACGATCAGATCGTGGTGGTGAATATTTGAGCCACGAGTTTCAGGGTTATCTGAGAGAAAATGGAATTCTCTCACAATTTACCGCTCCTTACACACCACACCAAAACGGTGTCTCCGAAAGGAGAAATAGGACCTTGTTAGACATGGTTAGGTCTATGATGAGTGAGACTCAACTTCCAAAATCGTTTTGGGGATATGCCTTAGACACAGCGGCATACCTTCTAAATAGGGTACCGTCTAAATCTGTTCAGACCACACCATATGAGATATGGAGTGGTAAGAGACCCAACCTGAGTTACCTCAGGGTATGGGGATCGCCAGCTTATGTCAAAGCGTTGACATCAGACAAACTTAGTGCTAAGAGTACTAAATGTCTATTTGTGGGGTATCCTAAAGGTACTAAGGGATACTACTTCTACTCCATGGAAGAACACAAAGTGTTATTTCAAAGAATGCTGAGTTCCTTGAGAAGGATTTGATCTCTCAAGGAGGCAGTGGGAGTAAGATTGATCTTGAAGAAGTGCAAGATCCACAAGAACAGATTGAGGAACCCGAGTCTGCTCCGCAGGCGACGTTCTCGAATGGAGAAGTAAACACACAACTCCGTAGACCTACGAGGGTCATCCATCCACCTGAAAGGTACGGGTTTGTGATTGAGAATCAGCAAACTGTTGAGGATGATGAACCAAGTAACTACGAGGAGGCGGTCAAAGATGTTGACTCCTCAAAATGGCTTGAAGCCATGGAATCTGAAATGGATTCGATGTATCAGAACAAGGTATGGACCTTGGTTCCTAAACCACAAGGAATAGTTCCTATTGGTAATAAATGGGTCTTTAAAAGAAAGACTGATGCAGATGGCAACGTTCAGACCTACAAAGCTAGGTTGGTGGCAAAAGGGTATCGTCAAAGACAACGAGTTGACTATGATGAAACTTTTTCACCAGTTGCCATGATCAAATCTATTAGGATCATGCTTGCAATAGCAGCATACCACGACTATGAAATTTGGCAAATGGATGTCAAGACCGCCTTCTTGAATGGGTTCTTGAAGGAGGAAGTGTACATGACACAACCTGAAGGCTTTGAAAACAAAGATCAGGTGCATATGGTATGCAAACTACAAAGGTCAATATATGGGCTAAAGCAAGCATCAAGGAGTTGGAATATACATTTTGATGAAGTCGTTAAGAGTAACGGTTTTATCAAGAACGAGGATGAACCTTGTGTTTATAGAAAGGTAAGTGGGAGTAATGTCGTCTTCCTAGTGCTTTATGTAGATGACATATTGCTAATAGTAAATGACATCCCCACATTAAAAATAACGAAAGAGTGGCTTTCAGAAAACTTTACCATGAAGGATTTGGGAGAGACAGCCTTTATACTCGGTATAAAGATCTATAGAGATAGATCCAAGAGGCTGCTGGGTTTATCTCAATCCACGTACGTTGACAAGATGCTAAAGAGGTTTAGCATGGAAGGGTCGAAAAGGGGTTTTCTTCCTGTCAGTCATGGGGTACACCTATCAAGGGCTATGTGTCCTAAGTCACAGCCTGAGAAGGATCGCATGAGTGGAATTCCATATGCTTCGGCTATTGGATCCATCATGTATGCCATGATATGTACGAGACCAGATGTCTCATATGCTTTAAGCATTACGAGCAGATACCAGTCAGACCCTGGAGAGGGTCACTGGACGGCAGTCAAAACCATCCTTAAATACTTAAGAAGAACTAAGGATGCGTTTCTGGTCTCTGGTGGGGTTAATGAGTTAACAGTGAAAGGGTTCACTAATGCCAGCTTTCAGAGTGACAAAGATGACTGCAAGTCACAGTCAGGATTCGTATTCACCTTAAATGGTGGGGCAGTGTCTTGGAAAAGTTCCAAGCAGGAGACAACAGCAGACTCAACGACAGAGGCTGAATACATAGCTGCTTCAGAAGCAGCTAAGGAGGCAGTGTGGATCAAGAAGTTCATAAATGAACTAAGGGTGGTTCCAAGCGTGGATGAGCCCATACAGTTGCTTTGCGACAACACTGGAGCCATCGCGCAGTCAAAGGAACCTAGGTCTCATCAAAGATCTAAACACGTGCTCCGCAGATATCATTTGATTAGAGAAATCATTGATAGGAATGATGTAAAAATGGATTATGTTCCCACAGACGATAACCTGGCCGATTCTCTGACAAAGGCTGTTTCTCAGAGAAAACATGATAGTCATTATGAGGCTTTGGGCATACGACTTAGGTCTGATTGGCTCTAGGCCAAGTGGGAGCTTGTTAGCATATAGGTGTCCTAGAGACAATCTTTTGATTAAATAAAGGACACTAGATGTAGAACTTTATTTGTCGCAAATAAATGTAAGCACTATTTATTCAGTTTCATATTGTGTCTCGATATTACTGTTAATATTATATGAATGAACTGGATAAACCCCTTGGAATAGAACAGGTATCTCTTGAGTATCTGTGATGAGATCACGATCATGAGGATTCAAGGATATTGCATGTCTATTCCTAATTATATGTTCCTAGTCTAGAGACACTGAGTTTGGGGATCAGTGATCTCGAGTAAAGACTAGTACGACTTATCTACTTGTATATGGATACAAGGTAAAGACCTCATGAGCTGCAGATATGGAGATATCTTAGCTAAAGTCGTGGGTGGACCTATAAGAGTATAGCTCGCACTGAACAGACCCAAAAAGAGACTCTATGAGGAAATCTCACAGATAGTGTCATTAGAGTAATCTCTTTATGTTTGGGTGTGTCTTTCCTTAGACCAAAAGTTATTACCTAGACTGTGTTCTTGAAGGCATGTTTTGATTGTATACCTCGTCTGCCTGAAACATGGAGACTCATAGGTATACTGTTGGGCGTGTCCTTAAAGGGCACAGGGCTAGGGTAATAAGCTGAAGGAATTCGTCAAATCTCTGTGAGAGATTAGGTTATCTGTAAACCGGAGAAATCGGGATGACATTTACAGGGACTCGGGAATCTATGCATAGTAAAAGAGATCATGATATGATCTGCCTTTAGAGTCAGTAAATTGAAGATTCCCTATTTCGAATAAAGCTTACTCAAAACCGCAGGGGTTGATACATTTCCTTACCCTAGGTTAATGGGAAGATAACCGAGACGAAGGGAAATACATACGGTAACCAAATATGTGCAATAGGATGATCAAGTCATTAATCTGACTAGTTCTGGGGCAACAAAGCATTGCTAGTGCTCTGTGTTGTCATTAATTGGGTTGTGGGCTTGTTGGGCCCAAGCCCAGTTATGTCAGTAGCTAAGTTGGACCTAATGGGTCACACACTAACACCTTGTAGTTATGATGGACTAGCTTTAAAGGTATTGGGCCTAATAATGTTATTAGCCCAAGAAGTTGTTTGGAAGCCCACCTAAATGGGTGGGTGGTGCATGGAGTTTAGTAATGGGCTTGGATAGTCCAAGCCATTACTAATTAATTTAATTAGTTAAATTAATAATCAAATATTTGAATTTCGAATTTTGAATTTGAAATTTGAATTTTGAAATTTGAATTTAGAATTTGAATTTCGAAATTCGAATTTTGAATTTGAAATTTGAAATTTGAAATTTGAATTTTAAAATTTGAATTTGAATTTGAATTTTGAAATTCGAATTTTGAATTTGAAATTTGAAATTTTGAATTTTGAATTTTGAATTTGAATGTTTGAACGTTTGAATTCAAGTGTTTGAATTCGAATTTGAATTGGTTTTGAAAAGTTGTTTCATAACAAAAGGATAAGACATGATCTTATTGAAGCATATTCCTTGGATGAAGAAGCATCTTTGGAGGCTCTCCCTAGGCTGTTTGGTGCATCACTTTTAAGTGATAAGAGTGTTATCTTATCACTTAAAACAAACCTCCATTCAGATTTGGTGGTTGAGGGAATCTGTAACACCCACTCTTGTATGCATCCAAGAGGGTTGTTTGCTAAATCGTATTAGAGTTGCAGCGGTAAAGAACTCAATTAATTAAAAACTTTATCAAATAACATTTAAATTGGAGACTTGAAAAAGTCCAGGTTTGATCCTCATAAAAATAATTTGAAAAGATGAGATTGTTTATCGAACAAGAAAATTTCATTGATAAAACCCTTTGCTGAATTTTCTACGCTTTTCAGAAAACCTTGCTGTCTTATAAAATCTGTATAAAATCGAATTTAGATGCGATAAAAAATATTCCAAGTTTCTGAAAAACTAGACATCCGGGGCATCGCGTACATATAAATTATGCGCGATTCGGAGGTGAATAGCCCCGCGGAACAGGACACGTAAAACGATTGTGAATCCTGTCCGTTTTCTGGAACAGGCTGCAAGGCGAAGCTTATAAAAGTTTGTACAAATTTCGTATAAAAATGAAACCTGCACAGTTTGAAAGTACATTCCCGGGGCTTCGCGTGCATATAAAATAATAGTAAATCGGAGTTCGTTTGCCCCTTGAAACATGACCCGTAAAGTACCGGTAAAACTGTTAAAATTCAGCACCTAGTAAATCGTTCAAAAATTCTTTTCGCAATGTTTCCAAAACAGCCACTGTTCATAAAAGACTTAACAGAGTTCAAGTAATAACTTCATCAATCATTAAAGTTCTCAACATATACAAGATCATACAGTCATATAGCAATTAAGCAGCACAGCAAAAGTCCAATCAACAGCAGACATCCATATACTCACGTCTTCAAGTGTGCTTTCCTCTTTCCTGCCATTTTATGAAAATAGCAGCCCCAAAGGGGTGAGAATAATCCCAGTAGTGTGGCAACAAAACCAATAACATAACAGTATTGAACTAGGCACAAAATCATAAACAGTCACTTCAACATATCCTTGTTCCTTTTCCTATTTCCTTTTCATCATATATATATATATTGCGTATATAACGCCTTTCCTTTGCGCTTTTAGCACCGTCGTGCGCGCACTTCACAGTGGAATCAAATATACCCTTGGCACCTGAGCTCCATGTGGATTCCAACTGTGGGCCTATGCGGACTGATGCCAAGTGTCCCATACCCCGGTACCTTGGGGATGCCTATATGATGCTTGCTCAAACACATGGTCCTGTACATAACTATTCTAAAACAAGGCCTATATGATCATGATATATGCATGTCATGCTATGCTTTCACACACAAAGCGTAAAAATGCGGTATGATGTAAGGTGCATGCTTATATACCTTTCATATAGCCATCACGGCACATATACTTTTCGTATGCGTTATGCTGCCACATAACGTCTTTACCTCATAATCATATAGCCATCACGGCACATTTTTGGCAGTTTCCTTTATCATAATGGAACATAATATTTTTACGAAATATGGAGCATCATGTCACAATTTTATACCAGTAGTTAATAGTCACATTAGGTAATATCGCCTGACACTTACCTTGTGTCCAAGCAAAAATCAACAGCACCAAACTCCAGCTCACTCAATAAGAGTTACATGCACCTAATATGTCAACGTACCAAATCAGAATTTAATACCATTATCCCTATAAGTCACCAATAATTTCTAAACTTCTAATTCATGTACTTTCATCGAATTATAAAGTTCCTAGTGTCAATTATATCCTGCCGTTAAGATTGTTTCATCCATTGCTAGTATCACAATTTTTCCAAAGTCCACAATATGTACATGTTCGGTTTTCAGGGTCTTCCTAAAGAATTTATTTTCTGGTTTCATACTTCTTTTAACTTGTAATAATAACAAAATTCTATGTTTCCTATGTATATCCATTCGGTCTTACCATGCCTTTTACTCTAATAATTTCTGTTTTCCAATAAAATCCCAAGTTCATAAAATCACCCTGTTAAACTTGCATGTACTATAGACAGGATGGTACATAGGAGCATAATAAAAAAAAATAAATATAAGTACAAAAAAATCTAACCCCACAATGCACGGCTGATCAGTGAGCAGAGAAGTCTTTATTATTTTTGTTTTTATTTCACAGCCCCCGATTATGTACCCAAGGTTTTACTAATTGCTTGCAGTTAAGTGTTGCTAATTTATTTCATTACATAATCATTATTACAAGACCTAGTGTGCGCTACAAAAGGCTACTGAGCAAGCTGTACATCTAATTTAAGAGAAGCTTAGTACACATCTAGACGTTTGCAAATGCAGAATCGGTTTTTATCTACACAAAACATCAAGGGTAATTTTATTTCAAAACTCATCTACTCCATTTAGGGTGCCCTACTAGGGGACTAAACATGTTTGTCCTTATCATATAATGTCATAAAGATTTAGAGAAACACCAAGATATCACCAAACAGCCCCACCATTTGATTTTAAGATCATTTTATTCATACATTCCTATTATTCATAATGGTTTCTATGCTTCTAATCCTTGTACCTTAATTAAATCAAGAGGTCACTATTATAGTTATTTTTTTTCTGCCGTTAGAGCTATTCCTCCCCTTGCTGGTAAATGAAATTTCCTAAGGTCTCATACAAGCATAAATATTCGGTCTTAGCATAGCAAGGTGTACAGGGTTTTATTTCAACAAAACACTACCCATATTACTTAGACTAAAACAAGTATTTCTTAGCATGCAGATTTCGTTGCTCCCAATGCATGAGAGACAAAAATTTATTTTCCTAAGTCATGGACAGTTCAAGAAGGTAATACAAAGACTATATCCAAGCTATAAAAAAATCCATTGCAGATTACATATACAGCGTCCAAGGCTGTTCACCAAAATTAATTTAAACTGACATGGTTGCTCCCAAAATTGATTTAAGGCTCACATATATAACATCCTGGGGCTGATCTAAATGGGGCAGAATTCAAAGGAATGAAAATAACAAAAGAACATATTCCTAACAAACATGAGATGGTCAATCCAAAAGGTAAAGGAGTATGAGTGCTACAAACATTATTCCCCTATCAAGCACCCCAAAACCGAAGCAAAGATTGGAAGAGAAGTTACAGGTCCAGCCTTTTACCTCCGGGCAGAAAACACAGCTATACACCTAAGTAGGTCGAACATGCAGTCCACAAATGTGCTCAAACTTTCACCTGCCTAATCTCCCAAAGCCACTATTTTTCCACTGCCTGCAAGGAGAATTATTTGCTCTCCAAGGACTCATATTCGCAGCTGCAAGCAAGGGAGTCATCCTATTAAAACCGTACAGAATAAGGAAACAACCAGAGATAAAAGAAGGTCACGCCACCTCCTAGGTGTTGGCGAAACAACGGCCAAAACAGAGAAAAAGGGAAGATGATGCTGGATGCTTTCTTGCTAATAAGCTTGAGATCTTGAGGGGATGAGGGTGTGGTTCACGGTAAAAGGAGATGGAATGCAAGATATGTTCATGGGTGGGCTTCTTTGATGAGCCACGGTATTTAGAGGGAAAGATGAGGAAACGGATGCAAGTATGGTTTGTGGTATTTACCTTGAGGGACTTACGGCTGTGAGGGAGAGCATGAGAGGAGCTACAGTGAATCTGAATCAAGGAAGAACAATCCATTTTCTTGGGTGATCCGTAGTTATGCGCATGGAAGCAGGATGGAAATATGGGGCTAAGTTTGATTCAAAATAAATAACAAGAAGAAGTCAGCTTGCTACTCCTTCCATTTTGCGCTTAGGAGGAGACAAGATGGTCATAATCTGACCCCAAAAGTACAACAGAAAGATAAGGTACTCTTCCCCTCTCATAGGGCGCTAGGAAGGTGAGTGAGGTTGAGTAGTTGAAAAGCTGCTTGAGTTAAGCTAACGCCACACACCATTCAGATTGCTTTTATCCTTTTCTTCACGCACGAAAAGAGAGGAATGGGCAAGGCTGACTTGTCTTGCTAAATGGGGACTTAGTCAAAATTTTCAACCACTAATGTCTCCATCCTGGGCGCACGCTTGAGAAGAAGCAGGATAAGGTTTCTATTTGCCATTCATGCAAGTAGAAAGGGAGTTAGGTGGCACCCAAGCATTGCATGGAAGGACTTCATGGTGACACTTAAGGGCATGCAGTGGCTGGTCTCTAAGGTTCAGCATATATGCGCATGATGAGACCAAGGGATTCCACTTTCCCCAATGTCCAAAGGTAACACAAGGCGCATGCAGGGCAAATGGAAGCAAGTGATGGACATGAAGAAGAGTTGAAGGACATGTGGCGGTCATGCAAGAGAAATGGAAGGGCTAGGTGTCGGTCATGCAAGAGAAATGGAAGGGCTAGGTGTCACGCATGCAGGATGTTTGTGATATAAGTTGCCATGTGTAGATCCTAAACTAATCAAGGGCAGCCTTGGAGGATCCTTAGGATAAGACTAAAATGCAAAGGAATTGGGCTGAATCAAGAACACTTCTAAAGCTCTAAGGTTTTGGCCCAACAAGAGTTGGAGATCAAAACTATACAAGCCCAAAGGTGTACTACTTAGATACTAGTCATAAGCTCCCAATTCTTTTAAGTGTTTTTAATCTTTCGATATGATGCTATTAATTTACTCCCACATCTTTTACTAAGGGTTTATTCTTTAATAAAATTAATCACCTATTTTTAATGAGTACACAAATAATTCTAAGTAGTATAATGCTTTCTATATGCTATAACCAAATAGGTACTCACCTTCCATGGTAATACCAACAACTTCCTAATTAGACGGGATGTTACACTCTCCCCAACTTGTTTGGAAGTTTGCCCCCAAACTTCGTCTTACCATTCCAAAATCTGTCTAAGTCTAATGCTTAATACCAAGCCATGCAATTCCCCGCATTCATACAGCCAGCTAAAAAAAAATCATCAACATCTCAAAGTATCAGCAACATACGGGTACTTTACATGATCATTACATAATACATGTATAACACAATTTTGGAAGGAATACTAATAAAATATTCCTAAGCTTATTCATGATAAGAACAATTTCCTAAGCTCTTTTTAAAGATCATCAAATACCGTATCACACAAATAGAACGAGAACAAAATCTTACATCCAACATCTCAACGGATGGATCTTCATCAAATCACAAATTTTCTATCCGATCGCTTACTCATATCATGTTAATGGTACCTCTTACATAGTTATGTTAAAAGTTTCTAGCTATACTGGAATTAATATAAAAGGAGCAAACAAAATCCTATACATGTACAACAACAATTCAAAATTATTCAAACAATTGCCTACTCACATACAACATGCAGCAAGATATTAGTGCTATGGGATTAAAGACAATCATAACGCTCCATGACATATAGAAACATTTTAAACATCAAACTTATAAACATGAAACTTAAACAACGAATTTTTATTTCTTTTTATTAAAGAGCTGCTAATCCAAATAAGCGCACTTACAAAAATTTCAATTTTCACATTATGCAATCGGTTTTCACATTAGATTTCCACAATTGATGCAAGTAACAGAAAAACTTCTTCGTGGTCCTAATTCGAGTAATACACATATAAAAATATTAAACAATTCGACAACTAGTAGTTAACACAACCAAGGACATAAAATTTTGCATATCAGCAAAAAATGAGTTACTCACGCTGTGTTATATAAAAGAAGGATTTATTTCGGGATTAAACTTTTATTAGAGAAGCATCACCTCCAGTATCCAAACAGAAAAATTTCCGTGCAACATAAACATATCGTAGATGCGTACAGCTCACAATTTGACTTTTAAAAATAAAATTTTCCTTTAAATCCAATTACAGTTCAACAACATGAGAAATACTAGGCACCATCAAGTCATTTATTTTACCTGCCAAATACAAAACATTTTGTCAAAACATATTATCTTTCAGTTCTCTTTAGCTAGTCTAAAAAGACCAAAAGAATTTCAAGTGCTAATCGAACTGCATACTCATGTGTCCACTTAAGTCCAAAAACCGACATAACACTCTGCTTCACAGTTCCAAATAAAATGCATCAAATAAAACACTGATCTAAACATCAAGGATTAGTATAAAATTTATTTCTATGGTCGGAATACACATTCAATAAGATCAAAAGGATGGCTGATCCTAGGATTTTTCATAGAGTAAAAATTTACTTCCCATAGTGTGTGCTACCTCATTACTTTTCCCTAAAAATCTGATCCCATTAACACATAAACATTAAATAACTTCATTTATTTCATCCAAAGAATTTATCAACTCACCTTGATCGTCCAAAGCAAAAAAAAAAAAACACACCTCACCTTAAGAGTTCAACGAAATGGTCATGAAAAGTAGGTGAGGGTTTCCAAACAGAAACAAGGACAAGGCACATTATAACCAATCCAAGAAAACCCATGAAATCAAAGACACGATGAATACTTACATGTATAAGTGATCGCATTTCATCATCATAAGACATACCAGTAAAGGCATTAAGTAGGGGGATTCAAAACTACTGACATCAACAACCATAGACTCATTGATATGTTTACAGTGGAACTTAGATATTAAAATGAAGTGACAGACATAGTGATGGGTTCAATTAAAATTATGCACCAAAGTTTACGGTTAATTGATTAATATTAGATGATAACATAATGATGGGTTCAAATAAAATCTGACATAATTGTAAGCATGATTTGATTAAGGCACACGGGCACCCAAGATAAACAAGTAATTTATATAGTATGCAACCTACAACCTAGTATCATATACGTCACTCAAACTTATGTAGTTCAGGTTCTTAATGGAATTCTATATAGTTCTGATGTCAAGCTTTCTATATACCAACTATATCCACAGTATATAGAAAATAGTTCATGGCTACACAAAATTCTTATAAGTTTAAACATCCTTGGTGAAATTTGAAACTTAGTCTACATAATACAATTGCATACAATTATACCAGTATCGTTTTAACATTCTTAATCAAACCATTTTCATCTGCCCAACCGTACCTATATATATATTATTCTTTCAAACAGAAAATTAAGCAGGCAAAAGTTTCAATCACTTGCACTCTATTCATTTCTCTATTTATTTATTTGCAAGTACTTGGTATTAATTAGAATTTTCAAATATTTAATTCTACCAACACAAGAAGGTTTATCAAAAATCGTTCTTAGACATGTCTGAATCATTCACAAAATACCAACCAAATCAATGCATGCTATTCAAATTGACAAACACTACACACATAATACGTAGAGGGATAAGATCTATTGCACTTATTCACACTACCTCTAAATTCACGGTTTCATCCTTAGAGTTAATGACTAAACTTTCTCAAGAATGATGTCTAGTGCCATCTCACCATTAGAAGGTTTTGTAAAAACAGTGGCCCCTCCGGTTAAAACCTTAATAAATACTAATCCTACGCTCTAAGAGCATTAAACGTACCTACTTAGATAATTGGCTTATCGCTACTTTAATTTTCTTACTTAAGCTACTGCTACCCAGACAAATTAACCCCTTACGTAATATAACAGTTTCTGCTACCCAGTTATATACTACACTCACAGTACAAGAAAAATCATAAATCACACGGATAGATACATGACAACAGTAATTATCTACAGATGACTTATTATCATCCACAACTGAAGATATATCAAAATATTCACATCAGTTATATGTACATACAACTTGGCTTATAATTCATAGAAGACATAATTAGTAATAAATTCAAGTAACAATTCCATGTTCCACACCTAGTGCTCAGACACATGTGTATTCTGTGATAACCATGATTATGCACACACAAATTGCGCGACAGTGAGTTGATCAGGCTCACCACCTAGCAAGAGGATGGGCACAGTCATGTTTAATACAGTGTACTACCAGTATCATCACACCTCCAGTAACCCATTCACAACTAAGCTCAAACAGATAGCCAAACAACAATCAATCAACAAACAGCACACAATTCAATCAAAAACATAAATCCTGAACCAAACTGCTCTGATACCAATTAGTGTAACACCTACTCTTGTATGCATCCAAGAGGGTTGTTTGCTAAATCGTATTAGAGTTGCAGCGGTAAAGAACTCAATTAATTAAAAACTTTATCAAATAACATTTAAATTGGAGACTTGAAAAAGTCCAGGTTTGATCCTCATAAAAATAATTTGAGAAAGATGAGATTGTTTATCGAACAAGAAAATTTCATTGATAAAACCCTTTGCTGAATTTTCTACGCTTTTCAGAAAACCTTGCTGTCTTATAAAATCTGTATAAAATCGAATTTAGATGCGATAAAAAATATTCCAAGTTTCTGAAAAACTAGACATCCGGGGCATCGCGTACATATAAATTATGCGCGATTCGGAGGTGAATAGCCCCGCGGAACAGGACACGTAAAACGATTGTGAATCCTGTCCGTTTTCTGGAACAGGCTGCAAGGCGAAGCTTATAAAAGTTTGTACAAATTTCGTATAAAAATGAAACCTGCACAGTTTGAAAGTACATTCCCGGGGCTTCGCGTGCATATAAAATAATAGTAAATCGGAGTTCGTTTGCCCCTTGAAACATGACCCGTAAGGTACCGGTAAAACTGTTAAAATTCAGCACCTAGTAAATCGTTCAAAAATTCTTTTCGCAATGTTTCCAAAACAGCCACTGTTCATAAAAGACTTAACAGAGTTCAAGTAATAACTTCATCAATCATTAAAGTTCTCAACATATACAAGATCATACAGTCATATAGCAATTAAGCAGCACAGCAAAAGTCCAATCAACAGCAGACATCCATATACTCACGTCTTCAAGTGTGCTTTCCTCTTTCCTGCCATTTTATGAAAATAGCAGCCCCAAAGGGGTGAGAATAATCCCAGTAGTGTGGCAACAAAACCAATAACATAACAGTATTGAACTAGGCACAAAATCATAAACAGTCACTTCAACATATCCTTGTTCCTTTTCCTATTTCCTTTTCATCATTTCCATATATATTGCGTATATAACGCCTTTCCTTTGCGCTTTTAGCACCGTCGTGCGCGCACTTCACAGTGGAATCAAATATACCCTTGGCACCTGAGCTCCATGTGGATTCCAACTGTGGGCCTATGCGGACTGATGCCAAGTGTCCCATACCCCGGTACCTTGGGGATGCCTATATGATGCTTGCTCAAACACATGGTCCTGTACATAACTATTCTAAAACAAGGCCTATATGATCTTGATACATGCATGTCATGCTATGCTTTCACACACAAAGCGTAAAAATGCGGTATGATGTAAGGTGCATGCTTATATACCTTTCATATAGCCATCACGGCACATATACTTTTCGTATGCGTTATGCTGCCACATAACGTCTTTACCTCATAATCATATAGCCATCACGGCACAGTTTCGGCAGTTTCCCTTTATCATAATGGAACATAATATTTTTACGAAATATGGAGCATCATGTCACAATTTTATACCAGTAGTTAATAGTCACATTAGGTAATATCGCCTGACACTTACCTTGTGTCCAAGCAAAAATCAACAGCACCAAACTCCAGCTCACTCAATAAGAGTTACATGCACCTAATATGTCAACGTACCAAATCAGAATTTAATACCATTATCCCTATAAGTCACCAATAATTTCTAAACTTCTAATTCATGTACTTTCATCGAATTATAAAGTTCCTAGTGTCAATTATATCCTGCCGTTAAGATTGTTTCATCCATTGCTAGTATCACAATTTTTCCAAAGTCCACAATATGTACATGTTCGGTTTTCAGGGTCTTCCTAAAGAATTTATTTTCTGGTTTCATACTTCTTTTAACTTGTAATAATAACAAAATTCTATGTTTCCTATGTATATCCATTCGGTCTTACCATGCCTTTTACTCTAATAATTTCTGTTTTCCAATAAAATCCCAAGTTCATAAAATCACCCTGTTAAACTTGCATGTACTATAGACAGGATGGTACATAGGAGCATAATAAAAAAAAATAAATATAAGTACAAAAAAATCTAACCCCACAATGCACGGCTGATCAGTGAGCAGAGAAGTCTTTATTATTTTTGTTTTTATTTCACAGCCCCCGATTATGTACCCAAGGTTTTACTAATTGCTTGCAGTTAAGTGTTGCTAATTTATTTCATTACATAATCATTATTACAAGACCTAGTGTGCGCTACAAAAGGCTACTGAGCAAGCTGTACATCTAATTTAAGAGAAGCTTAGTACACATCTAGACGTTTGCAAATGCAGAATCGGTTTTTATCTACACAAAACATCAAGGGTAATTTTATTTCAAAACTCATCTACTCCATTTAGGGTGCCCTACTAGGGGACTAAACATGTTTGTCCTTATCATATAATGTCATAAAGATTTAGAGAAACACCAAGATATCACCAAACAGCCCCACCATTTGATTTTAAGATCATTTTATTCATACATTCCTATTATTCATAATGGTTTCTATGCTTCTAATCCTTGTACCTTAATTAAATCAAGAGGTCACTATTATAGTTATTTTTTTTCTGCCGTTAGAGCTATTCCTCCCCTTGCTGGTAAATGAAATTTCCTAAGGTCTCATACAAGCATAAATATTCGGTCTTAGCATAGCAAGGTGTACAGGGTTTTATTTCAACAAAACACTACCCATATTACTTAGACTAAAACAAGTATTTCTTAGCATGCAGATTTCGTTGCTCCCAATGCATGAGAGACAAAAATTTATTTTCCTAAGTCATGGACAGTTCAAGAAGGTAATACAAAGACTATATCCAAGCTATAAAAAAATCCATTGCAGATTACATATACAGCGTCCAAGGCTGTTCACCAAAATTAATTTAAACTGACATGGTTGCTCCCAAAATTGATTTAAGGCTCACATATATAACATCCTGGGGCTGATCTAAATGGGGCAGAATTCAAAGGAATGAAAATAACAAAAGAACATATTCCTAACAAACATGAGATGGTCAATCCAAAAGGTAAAGGAGTATGAGTGCTACAAACATTATTCCCCTATCAAGCACCCCAAAACCGAAGCAAAGATTGGAAGAGAAGTTACAGGTCCAGCCTTTTACCTCCGGGCAGAAAACACAGCTATACACCTAAGTAGGTCGAACATGCAGTCCACAAATGTGCTCAAACTTTCACCTGCCTAATCTCCCAAAGCCACTATTTTTCCACTGCCTGCAAGGAGAATTATTTGCTCTCCAAGGACTCATATTCGCAGCTGCAAGCAAGGGAGTCATCCTATTAAAACCGTACAGAATAAGGAAACAACCAGAGATAAAAGAAGGTCACGCCACCTCCTAGGTGTTGGCGAAACAACGGCCAAAACAGAGAAAAAGGGAAGATGATGCTGGATGCTTTCTTGCTAATAAGCTTGAGATCTTGAGGGGATGAGGGTGTGGTTCACGGTAAAAGGAGATGGAATGCAAGATATGTTCATGGGTGGGCTTCTTTGATGAGCCACGGTATTTAGAGGGAAAGATGAGGAAACGGATGCAAGTATGGTTTGTGGTATTTACCTTGAGGGACTTACGGCTGTGAGGGAGAGCATGAGAGGAGCTACAGTGAATCTGAATCAAGGAAGAACAATCCATTTTCTTGGGTGATCCGTAGTTATGCGCATGGAAGCAGGATGGAAATATGGGGCTAAGTTTGATTCAAAATAAATAACAAGAAGAAGTCAGCTTGCTACTCCTTCCATTTTGCGCTTAGGAGGAGACAAGATGGTCATAACTCTGACCCCAAAAGTACAACAGAAAGATAAGGTACTCTTCCCCTCTCATAGGGCGCTAGGAAGGTGAGTGAGGTTGAGTAGTTGAAAAGCTGCTTGAGTTAAGCTAACGCCACACACCATTCAGATTGCTTTTATCCTTTTCTTCACGCACGAAAAGAGAGGAATGGGCAAGGCTGACTTGTCTTGCTAAATGGGGACTTAGTCAAAATTTTCAACCACTAATGTCTCCATCCTGGGCGCACCCAAGCATTGCATGGAAGGACTTCATGGTGACACTTAAGGGCATGCAGTGGCTGGTCTCTAAGGTTCAGCATATATGCGCATGATGA
>JAVKPL010011281.1:0-50165 GCA_032173675.1 Gastrolobium villosum
CTTGTATATGGATACAAGGTAAAGACCTCATGAGCTGCAGATATGGAGATATCTTAGCTAAAGTCGTGGGTGGACCTATAAGAGTATAGCTCGCACTGAACAGACCCAAAAAAATACTCTATGAGGAAATCTCACAGATAGTGTCATTAGAGTAATCTCTTGATGTTTGGGTATGTCTTTCATTAGACCAAAAGTTATTACCTAGACTGTGTTCTAGAAGGCATTCTTTGATTGTATGCCTCGTCTGCCTGAAACATGGAGACTCATAGGTATACTGTTGGGCGTGTCCTGAAAGAGCACAGGGCTAGGTAATAAGCTGAAGGAATTCGTCAAATCTCTGTGAGAGATTAGGTTATCTGTAAACCGGAGAAATCGGGATGACATTTATAGGGACTCGGGATTCTATGCATAGTAAAAGAGATCATAAGATGATCTCCCTTTAGAGTCAGTAAATTGAAGATTTCCTATTTCGAATAAAGCTTACCCTAAATCGCAGGGGTTGATACATTTCCTTACCCTAGATTAATAGGAAGATAACCGAGACGAAGGGAAAAACATACGGTAACTAAATATGTGCAATAGGATGATCAAGTCATTTATCTGACTAGCTCTGGGACAACAAAGCATTGCTAGTTCTCTGTGTTGTCATTAATTGGGTTGTGCGCTTGTTGAGCCCAAGCCCAGTTATGTCAGAGGCTAAATTGGACCTAATGGGTCACACACTAACACCTTGTAGTCATGATGAACTAGCTTTAAAGGTATTGGGTCTAATAATGGTTGTTAGCCCAAGAAGCTGTTTGGAAGCCCACCTAAAGGGTGGAGGGCGCATAGAGCAATGTAATGGGCTTGGATAGTCCAAGACATTACTAATTAATTTAATTAGTTAAATCAATTATCAAACATTTAAATTTTGAATTTTGAATTTGAAATTTGAATTTTGAAATTTGAATTTCGATTTTGAAATTTGAAATTCGAATTTTGAATTTGAAATTTGAAATTTGAATTTTGAAATTGGATTTTGAAATTTAAATTTTGAATTTGAATTTTGAAATTTAAATTTTGAATTTTGAATTTGAATGTTTGAACATTTGAACATTTGAATTCAAGTGTTTGAATTTGAATTTGAATTAGCTATGAAAAGTTGTTTCATAACAAAAGGATAAGACGAGATCTTGTTGGAATATATTCCCTGCATCAAGAAAGAGATTTGATCTTATCCAATGATGAAATGGTGCGCAAATTTGGATCCAAAGTGAGTGTCATTTTGTCATCTAAATGTACTACAATTCTGATTTGGTTGGTTAAGAGAATCAGTGAGTTAGTTGATTCAAATTTGAATGCAACTACTCAATGTATCTAGACTCAAATGGGACTGATTGGGGCGCATGAAATGGTTAGTCATGTGATGACCATTAGGTCAGAATTTTGAAAGGATAATAACGTAATCTTATAAGGATTCAAATGAGAGGTGGTTAGTAATTTTGAATTGCAAACAAATCCTTGATTCCCTCCAACCATGCGCATATTTGGTGATATTTTCAAGTAACAAAATCTCCTCATTCTTTCCTACTAATTGACCTATGGTGCGCACAAAGGGAGGTGGTTCTCTTCCTTAGGGTTTTGACAAAAACCTAGCCTATCTCCTGATCTCATGCGCCATTTCTATAGTGTAGTTCACTTTCACTTTTCTAAACACCATACCTAACCTCACCTTCACCAATTGAGAGCATAGCAAGTCTACCTGTGGTGATCATCTGGTGGCTTGCAAGAATGCGTTCTTGCATCGTCGACGAACGGTGATGTGGATCGAACATTAGAGGATTTGAACCCTTCAAACCTGACGATCTCCCTGACGGTAGCAGAAAAAACAAGGTAACATGTATGTTTCCGCGTGAAAAATTTTGTTTCCCTCTACATGCATCGGCCTTCAATGCAGTTTACTTTCAAGATCCTCCTCTGATTGGTGATTGGATCCTGACCCGCGATCCTCTTGTTCCATCCTCATCCATCAGTGGCTTAAGATCTTCTTCTTCGTCTCCGGTATCCATTGAAGTTGTTACTATCACGAAACCCTAGCAGAAAGGGAAATTTTGCGCGCGTAGGATTACACGCTCTAAAGTCTAAAATTGGGTTCAATTATTAGAATTGTGCAGTATAATTGTTGATTAGAGGTTACTCATGATACTTGAAATTTCGTGAACAAAAATAGTTTATACATAATTTTGTAGATGACAGCAAGACTCAAAGAGTCATATATGCCTTTGATTCATTATTGGATTAAACTGAAACTCTTGCAGTAATTTCAACACATAAGATTCTTGATTAAGTCATTTGGATTTTGGATTGGAAACTTTAGAAGTATTTTATGCGACTGAAAACATAGGAAATTAATATTATTGTTATACATCATGGCAGTAAGTTCAAAGAAACTTATCTCTTTAATTAACCTTTGTATCATCCCCAAATTTTATTCGTGTGTTCCTCTCTTTTAATTTGAACGTTCAAATTGCTAATTGGAGTTTTCTAGTGGTAGAATAGAAGTAATTTCAAACAAAACCTATGCTTTTGTGAATAATTGTTCATAGCAATTGATGCATAATTTTTTAATATCACAATTGTTGATAGTGAAAATGATGGGTGGATTTTGAAAACGGTCATGTGGTTTTTACTTCCCACATTGAGGTTTTCCACATGTAAAATTGCTACATATTGGGTTTTACTCTCACGTTGAGGGAATTTTCCATGTAAAATTGTTGAATACCTCGTCTTTCTTAGCAACTTGTGTTAAAGTGGTTTTATTACTGCTCTAATTTTTTGTAGCTATTATTTGATAATTTTGTAATCTCACTTCTATTGATAGTAAGAAAATTATGGGGACTGCGAAACGAGTCCCATAATTTTCACTCATCACATGGCGAGATTTTTTCAAGTTTAAAATGTGAATACCTCTCTTGTTGTTGTTGGATAATTTTTTAATCTCACATTTTGACAGTGAAAGATTTGAGAACTCCAAAACCAATATGGTTTTTACTCCTCATAATAAGGAAAAATTTTCCATATCTAAAAATCTCATTTGTTGTTAAAAGCCTTAATCTTAGACCCGCCCAGAATCGAACTAGTCGTAAAATGATGAACCGATTGGAATATTTTCAAAAAAATAAATAAAAATATTGTTGCGTTGCTTTGCTTTTACTGCATTGTTATTGTTGGAATATATATATAACAAGTTCAATTAGAAGAAAAATTAATATTGTTTTTTCCAACAAGAGATACCTTTGTCAACAAATAGAAAGGCTTTGAAGCAATATGGAGAAAACATATTTTATCTTTTGATTGTTATTATTATTTAGATGATTTTGAATGATGATTCTTTTCTTTTTCTTTTTTAGTATAACCTGGATGATATCCTCATTCAACCTTCTCCGGTCACCTTGTCCTCGGAATACGGCCCGAAGGCTACCCCTCATTGGAATAGCGGGTACATTGAACTTCGCTATTGGATGAATTGTGAGACTAATACTCTCTTCAAGGACAAATGCACATCCTCTGACTCCCAAAGATTTTCCAAGAATTTGCTTGAGATAGAATTTGAATTCCAGACCCAAGCAAATCTTTAGAAGCTCAGTTGTCAACTAAGCTACCATTGGGGGTTTGTGAATGATGATTCTAACAGTTGGATTTCTTGAATACTGGGAATTGTGGGAAGGACCCATTCACCTTCGAGGCTGATTCTTTAAGTTGCTTGTTTTAAAGATAGTGTTTGAACGTTGGCTCAAATGAAGTGAAAATTTTTGTCCGTTCATGACTTACAGCTGCAATACCAGATAATCCACTAGAAACTAAGAAAGATTTCACTAAGCAGTCCTGTGAGGTAAACGAAAATTTAATATATTCTATTCCTGACGTAGATTCTTGGTCAAGCTAAGCAATCCTGCGGCAGTGTCTGCTAATTTCCTCAGCAGCATCCTATCCCTTGCAGATTGGAGGGTACAAATGTACAATGTCTATCTGAAGTAGTAAAGCATGAAATGGAAGAGGTTTGTGGTTCGAAAGCCAGAAGTGTAATTTTTTCTTGTATTGAGACAATCTACAGATCCATTTCCAAGGAGAATTCTCTAGACGGACATCCCTGTCGCCAACAACCCAATGCTATACAGACACGTCAAAATATATAGTTATAAACCAGAGGAATCACCATTACATAAGATCATCAAATAATTTCATTTCAGAAAATTGTTTTACAATAATTGTTATACCTGAGACACCAAACCACATGCAAAGTTGTAAGGATTTATAATAGTCATTACCATATTGTTAAGAACTGGATTTCAGTAAGAATTAAAAAAAGGAACATAACACACTTTTTGGCCTAGTAAACTGGATTTTCTTATATATGTAATAAGAAACGGTACAAGTAACAAAGTATCAAGGAACTAAGTACAACGAAAAGGGAGAATTAATAGTAGCAGCAGCTATTCTACTCTAATTTCAGAAATTAGCTACCAATGCTGGACTCCAATTCCAGCCTAGCCTCCCCTCTCACATTCCCCCTGCTTTAACCCTTTTTCCTATGCCACCTCACCAACTTACCCCCATCTCTCTCCTCTAACCAAATTCCCCGACAACCCCTCATTCAGAACATTCTCTTCCAAAGCTGAGTCACCCCTTGCAAATGATTCTCTGTGACGTTGTCTATAGTATACCCTCAAAGGGGTTGTTTCACATACAAATCAGTTTCATTCTAGCAGAAGACCACGTTAATGTGTGAATGAGTGCTAATGATAGAGTTGCGTAACTTCTACATTCCACTGTTTCTCTTTACAAATAATAGCCCAATTAGAATGCTTATATGGTAGGAATACTAACTGTACATAATGTACATAATACTCAACCATACAACTTGACAAACATCATGATGTACAGCAACCTAACTAGCATGGAGTGACTATACCCACATTGACATGCAAGTGAAATGGGGGAATATCAATTCAGCTGGACCTTCATAAAGAAAAGGCAGCTTCCATTGCTTGAAAAATTAAGGCAGTATCAAATCTGAAATTCCTAAAGCTCCTTCCAGGCCCCACATCAAGAAGGTGAGAATCAGATTCAGATTTTGTTTGCTGGCTGTCTATTATTATGGAGCTACTTCCAGTGGAACTGTGCTTTGCTTTCCACACGCAAATCCCTGGACAAAAAGTAAAGGCAAGTTAGCAATCCTAACTATTGTAAGAATGAACACTACGGAAAATCTGCAAGGATCAAACTAAAAATGCACTACAGTACTAAATTTGAAATAAGTAACACTTGTTTATGCAAGCTCATCCACAGTTGATTTTCCTTTTGAATCCCATGCCTATTGACAAATCTTGCATACTTAAAAGTTTTTGTAGCAAAGGAACCTGCAGTCTGCACAATATTGGAGCTAACTACCTCCAGTACTGACACATCCCACTTCTCAAATTTCAACTGTACCTCAGTTTCAAAATCAGCAATCATAATGGGCTGCTGTATGACTGCAATGCACATAATGTAATGCCACACATGGAACTAGCTGCTGGAAATTAACTCGAGCCCAGAGACAGCCAGGAGTTGAGCAACTAAACTTCAGCCTATGACCTCAGGCAGTTTAAATAACAACTGATGTTTGTAGCCAACCTTCATTGTGATAAAATAGACGTACCTTTAAGAGGCAAATCAGATCTAGGAGCCATAGGCGGTTGGTGCGCTGAAATCCAGGATTTCAATGATCTGCATGAAGGCAGTGAATCTTTTTTGAACTTTGACAACGCATGAGACATTCACCAAAACTATCAAAATCATAAGTGGTTGTACTCACGCCAGAAAAGGGGCCACCATATAAAGCTTAAGGCCAGTTATCCCACGAGATATCACTTCATCACTTGCAGGTTGAAGTTCATCAAGCCTCTGCCATGCAATTTCCTGCACAGATAACACAGAATTTCTCAGCATTCTGATTCCCTTCAGTTGTCAATCAAATGAAGATAATTTTATCATGAATTAAATACTGAATAACCCAAAAAAGCAATCATGTCGAAATTTCTTAGCCACAAAATACATTCAATAATTATATAGGTACAAGAACTAAACAATATAGATCAAATTTCAAAGTAATAATGTAATATAGATCAAAATTACTGGCCACACTAGTCCACACCTATGACGCAAGGGATAAAATAACAGAGCATAATATAGAATGCACATAAATTTATTCAATATCAATGTTTCAGAAGAATAAAAAATGAAAAATTAGAAAACAATGTCAGGCCACATATAACTACTACTTATGGAAAATGAGTCAGGAGCAGAATAGGAAACGAGGAGCAAAGAGAGCTGTAACAACCTTGCTTACATGGGAAGGAATGTGGGAAGCAAGAGAGTTCAGATTGGACATTAGGATAGAAGGGAAGGAAGAGGGTGGAGAGAGTTTAGGCAGAAATTGTGTAGAAAATCAGAATTAAAATTCAATTATTTTTCCGTTTTTTATTTCCTATTAATTAGGATTGATTGTAATTAATTAGAATCCGTTATTTTATTAATTAGAATTAATTATGATTGAGTCATAAGTGAGTCATAGCTGAGTCATGCTCAGTTACTTTTTCCTTGTATAAATACTCCTCATTCCTCATTTAAATGATTTAACATCAATATACAGAAACTTTTACAATATGGTATCAAGAGCCGCTTCGTTCCTACCCTAGATCAGCCACCTTCAAGGCTGAAAAAACGTCCAAACACCTCAATTCTGTCCAAACACAGAAACATAATCTACATCTACAGACCTCCGATCAAGAAAGTGAAGTGACCATTCGACTCAAAAGGCTCCGACGAGTTGAAAAAATTAAAAACTTGATTTCTTCATCCACGGTCAAATCCTCTCTCTTCCTTCATGTCTTCCTCAGAGCGTTCTTCTGCTTCCTCATTTGTTCCCAGTACTCAGTCCTCTGGAGACAACTTAAGTATGCAGATTACTAGTCACCGGTTGAACGGTAAAAATTTTCTGCCATGATTTCACTCTGTTAAGTTGGTGATCCGGGCAAAAGGAAAGATGAGTTATCTTGAGGGAAAAATGAAGAAACCTGCTGAGGATTCTCCTGATTATGAAAATTGGGAGATTAATAATTCCTTGGTAATGGCATGGCTGACTAATTCCATGGAACCACATATTGGCCAAACCTATTTGTTCTTCGACACTGCCAAGGAGATTTGGGATACTGTTCAACAAAATTATTCAGATCTTGAAAATACCTCTCAAGTCTTTGAACTGAGAAATAAGTTGAGAGACTTTCGTCAAAAGGGTATGACAATTACTGAATATTTTACTGCACTAACAAATTTATGACAGGAATTCGATCTTTATTATGCATCCGATCTTAAAGGATTGGAAGCTAATACCCAATTTAAAAAACACTTGGAGAAGGAAAGACTGTATGATTTCCTTGCCGGACTCAACCGAGATCTTGATGAGGTTCGTGGTCAAATATTGGGGCAGCGACCGTTACCCTCACTTGCTGACGCCTTTGCTGAAGTTCGTAGAGAAGCAGTAGACGGAGAGTTATGCTGGGAGAAAAAGAGTCGCTTGATAAGTCTGATGATACGTCTGCATTAGCTGCCAACCGTACCATTGACCGTTCCTCTGAAGAATCAAAACGGGATGGTCGTCCATGGTGCACCCATTGCAATAAAATTGGTCATACCCGTGAGAAATGTTGGGAAATCCACGGGAAACCTGCAAATTGGAAGCCCAAAGGAAAAAGTAAAGGTCGTGCATATTAGGTCTTTACTGATGACAAGGTTGATGAGCCTCATGCATCCTCTAACTCTGATGGAGTCTTTCTTAGCAAGACTCAGTTTGAACAATTTCAGAGACTTTTGACTCAACCTCCTAACGCCACTAGTAATGTGGTCCAGCAAGGTACAACTTTTCATGTTGATAGTCAAAATCATTGGATCCTTGATTCTGGAGCCTCTGATCATATGACAGGTAATCTTGGCTTGTTTTGTTCATACACTCCATATTCTGAACCCTCTAGGGTCAAGATCGCCGATGGCAGTTTTTCCCAGATTGCAGGACACGAAATCATTAAACTTTCTGAGCTGATTAATTTAACATCAGTTCTTTATGTTCCTTCTCTGACTTGTAATCTCATTTCCATAAGCAAGCTGACTTCTGAGTTGCATTGCTTTGCTAATTCTTTCCACATGGTTGTGTTTTTAAGGAACAAGACTCGGAGAGGAAGATTGGCAGTGCTAGAGAGGATGGTGGACTTTACTACTTTGAGGAGGATGTGACTCATGAAGCCGTTTTCATAGAAAAAAACTCTATGCTTCCTTTTGATTCATGTAATGATGTTATGCTGTGGCACCGTAGGCTGGGCCATCCAAATTTTATTTATCTTCAGAAGTTGTTACCAAACTTATTTATTAATAACAGTCCTAGTTTGTTTTCTTGTGATATCTGTCAACTTGCCAAACATACTCGTGCTCATTATCCTTCTAAAGTTCACCATGACTCTTCCCCATTTTCCTTAATTCATAGTGACATATGGGGTCCAGCCCGTGTTAAAAATATTTCAGGTACTCGATGGTTCATTACCTTCATTGATGACCATTCCCGAGTTTGTTGGGTATATCTTCTAAAGGACAAGTCCGATGCTGCATCCGTGTTTCAAAAATTTCATGCCATGGTTCAAACCCAATTCCAAGTTGCTATACAAACTCTTCGTACAGATAATGGCAAAGAGTACTTTAACTCTATTCTTGGAGAATATCTTTCCCAACATGGCATCTTTCACCAAAGCTCGTGTCCTGACACACCCCAACAAAACGGAGTTGCGGAAAGAAAAAACCAACATCTCCTTGAAGTTGCTCGGGCTCTTATGTTTACCACGAGTGTTCCTAAATATCTTTGGGGAGAGGCAGTTCTCACTGCCTCGTATCTGATAAATCGAATGCCATCTCGCATTCTAAAATTTCAGTCTCCTCTTTCTCGTCTTTGTCGTACCTTCCCTTCCTTCCGAGGCGTCTCCTCCTTACCTCCCAAGTTATTTGGTTGTGTTGTATTTGTCCATATTCCCTCCCATCAACGGTCTAAGCTTGATCCTAAGTCTCTCCAGTGTGTCTTTATTGGTTATTCTCCTACTCAACGTGGCTATAAGTGTTATTCACCCTCCCTTCGTAAGGTCTTTGTCTCTATGGATGTCACTTTTTCTGAGAATGACTCTTTCTTCCCTGTGACTTCTCTTCAGGGGGAGTCTATAGGAGTAGATGAAGATCAGTCATGGGAACCTAGTGATGCCACAGTATTACCTCTATTTTTGGAAACAGGGGGAGCTACAGAATCCACACCATCAAGAGCCTCCTCAAAGTGGGGACAAATTTATAGCAGGCGAAAGCCTCCTCAAAGTGTGAATAACCCAGAGCCTCTACAGTGCCAGGATTCTGAACCATGTTCTAGTTCCAGCACCCCAACACTTGAGTGCCATGATGAAAATGATCTAAACTTGCCTATTGCTCTCAGAAAAGGTACTCGATCTTGTACTACTCATCCTATTTCTAATCATATTTCATATGGAAAGTTGTCCCCAGGGTTCCATGCTTTCAATACTATGTTGGATAGTACAAAGATACCGAGAAATATACATGAGGCTCTCGATGATCAAAAATGGAGAGATGCTGTCTTTGAAGAAATGAATGCTTTAGAAAGAAATGGAACTTGGGAGATAGTGACCCTACCCAAGGGAAAACATGCAGTAGGATGCAGATGGTTGTTTACAATAAAATTCAATGCAGATAATAGCATCAACAGATACAAGGCAAGATTGGTTGCAAAGGGTTTCACTCAGACTCATGGGATAGATTATCATGAGACTTTTGCTCCGGTTGCTAAAGTCAATACCATCCGAGTTCTCTTATCTCTTGCTGCCAACCTAGATTGGCCTCTACAACAGTTAGATGTGAAGAATGCATTCCTAAATGGTGACTTACATGAAGAAGTCTATATGGATCCTCCACCTGGTTTTGAAAAGGGAAATGGATCGGTGTGTAAACTAAAAAAGTCTCTATATGGATTGAAACAGTCTCCCAGAGAATGGTTCGACAAATTCACACAAGCAGTCAAAAGAAGAGGCTTCATTCAAGCACAGACTGATCATACTCTCTTCCACAAACACTCTAAGGATGGTAAAATTGCTATTCTTATTGTATATGTAGATGATATAATTCTTACAGGTGATGATATTGAGGAATTGAACACCTTGAAATATCTAGCAGCTCAATTTGAACTCAAAGATCTTGGCACTCTCAAATATTTTCTTGGTATGGAAGTTGCTAGGAGCAAAACAGGCATCACTCTCACACAAAAGAAATATGTTCTAGATCTTTTGATGGAAACAGGAATGTTAGGATGTAAACCTGCTGAGACACCCGTGGAACCTAATACCAAGTTAGGTATTGAAGATGGGAATGAGGTGGATAAAGAACAATATCAGCGATTGGTTGGTAAACTAATTTACTTATCTCATACGCGTCCTGACATTGCCTTTGCGGTGAGTATGATTAGTCAATTCATGCACTCACCCAAGGAAAAGCATCTTAGTGCAGTCTATAGGGTGCTTCGATACCTCAAGAACACTCCAGGAAGAGGATTATTCTTTAAAAAGGGGTATAAAAGAACGATTGAAATATACACCGATGCAGATTGGGCAGGCTCATCAGTAGACAGGAGATCTACCTCAGGCTATTGCACCTATGTATGGGGAAATCTTGTTACTTGGAGAAGCAAAAAGCAAACAGTGGTTGCAAGAAGTAGTGCTGAAGCAGAATTTCGAGCTTTAGCTCATGGAGTTTGTGAAGGAATCTGGTTGAGAAGACTTCTTCAAGAGTTGAAGATTTCATATTCCCTACCAATAAAACTATATTGTGATAACAAGGCAGCTGTTAGCATTGCTCAAAATCTTATGCATCATGATCGAACAAAGCATGTGGAAGTGTGCGTATGATGTATGTTCCAACCAAAGAGCAAACTGCAGATATCCTTACCAAGGGCCTACACCGTCCAACATTCGAAGACTTGATTGGCAAGTTGGGAATGATCAACATTTACCTCCCAACTTGAGGGGGAGTGTAGAAAATCAGAATTAAAATTCAATTATTTTTCCGTTTTTTATTTCCTATTAATTAGGATTGATTGTAATTAATTAGAATCCGTTATTTTATTAATTAGAATTAATTATGATTGAGTCATAAGTGAGTCATAGGTGAGTCATAGCTGAGTCATGCTCAGTTATTTTTTCTTTGTATAAATACTCCTCATTCCTCATGTAAATAATTTAACATCAATATACAGAAACTTTTACAATAAATTGACTGGAATTCATAGTGGTATAGGCCTCCTAGTGCTGGGGCTCAATCTTTGGATTGGGTCATTCCTTTCTCTACATTTCACTTTATGTTCTTGTTTTACAATAATTTCCAGAACTTGGAGGGAGGATAAGACTTGATATCAAATTCAATTGAACTGTGACAACACTTACACAAAGACTTAAAATGTTGCTCAATACAGAATTATTTTGGGGTTTAGAACAAAAGTTTTCCATATAAGCGGCATATATTCAAATTACAGGGTCTTTTATTATTCCATATTTCTCCTTTTGACTGAGTTATTATTACCAGATGGAAATCTCCATTTTATCTTACAAAATTACTAATTAGTGTATCTGTATGTCAAACGCTTCCATTTGATAGAGAACTGTATAATCAATCTTCATGAAAATTGAAAACCAAATACGAAATAATTAATTTATGTTTTGATATGTAAATTTATAAAGAATTTAAAGACGGTTTTGTTTGGACTGTGAATGAAAGTTGCTTTTATGTATTAAATTAACCAAAGAGATGTAATGATAAGTTTGAGGGTAAAGTGTGTATCATTTTAAAGGATGTAAAGTTGTGTCATTTTAAGAGAGAGAAAGAGATAGTTAAGGAGAAATAAAGGTGTGGGTCTCACCTCTTTGTGAGAGTGAAAGGATGTAAATTGTGTCATTTAAAAGGATAAACACTTTTGAACTTTTCCCTTAGATTGAATTAGGTCAAATGCTCACATGTGTGAATTAATCATCCATGATTACTGTTGTAAATATTAGAATTATTTATTATTTGTATTAGCTAGAATACTCTAGAAGTGTATTTGGGCTTAACTCATTATATCTTTTAGTCTCTTTAAATAGAGAATTCTTGTACAGCTATTTCGACTCAGGCACGAAGTCAACCAGTGGTCCCACAGTGTTTTCTCACTGTTCCGGCAAAGTTTTTTATTTTTTTTTGACGTTTTTTTGTTTTTGTTCTTGGCAAGCATTATGTCAGGTGTTGAAGACTATAACAACCCTTAGTATCAAGTTAGGTTAAACAAGGAAATCAAATAAGTGTTCAAAAGATCAAGTCAAGTTTACAAGGGATCAAATAGTTGTGTTCAAGGAAATTGTGACAAGTAATGGTTCATTGATCATGAAATTAAGATTACAAGATATACAAGGATACAATTCATGTCGGACAAGTCTAATAGGACCCTAATATAAGTATAAGGTATATGTGGGGGACATAGATGTCATTATGTGAAAAGTCAGAATTAGTTTAGTATTTGAACAAGGTTAGGTCAAAGCTTGATTTTGATGATGCAATTAAATTTTATAGTTAATTTCATGGGTTCAAAGTGATCTTATTATGATCAAACAATGTCTAGATTAATTTTTAAAAATAGGTCAAAGTATGTAAATTAAATAACCAATGGAATTTGATTTAAGTCAAAGACGTATACAAAGTTGTCAAGTTAGTAACTTAACTTTGTGAATTCTTTGCATGATTTTTGATGCATGAGTGAGTTCTTTGAGACTTGTATGTTTTATATTCAAGAAGGTCAAAGTTAAGTAAAGACCAACCAATTAGAATTAAGTTTGATTAGTCTTAAACAAATAGACCAATGAATGATAAGTTTGAATGTTCAAAAGGTGTCAAATGGACAAGTAAGCAATTCTAGTCATCTTTCTACATGTGAGGTGGCTAAATGACTTGTAAGAATTCTAGAATGTTGTATAAGATGATGACAAGATTAATGTGAAGAAAAGTAACTAATAGGAATTAAACAAAGTATAAAGTTAAGTAACTTTAGTGATTTTTTTCAATACATAACCGGTCATATTCTTTCTCCTAAAGGCAACCACTAAATTGCTTCTTCTCTTCTTCTTCTTGGAGTCGTGACCATGGCTGAAGAGAGAGCTTGAGAGTTCAAGTGTTTTTAAGTCATTTATAGCAAAAACTCAATTACACAAAAGTTTCCTTTGGTCTTGTGAACCTAAATCCTCTTTCTTTTCATCTTAAGGAGCCTTGTAGTGAGAGAAACACTCATTCAAAGAGGGCTGATACTATTCATCTAGAGAGAAAGTTACGGTTTTGACAAGTATTTAGGTGCAAAGTGTTGCCTAGTTCACAAGGAAGCTTAATCAGATATTACATCTTGATTTTGATGGTTGGAAGTTATTTTATTAAGCATTATATGATGGGTTAGGGTTTGATAATATCATGATTAAATGATGACGTTTCATGTGGTTTTAATTGGTTATAAGTCAATTTGAGGCTACTGTTTTAGAAAAATCATATATGAAGCTATAGGACTCCAAATGAAGCTTGGTTTGTTGCAAATTAAAGGTACATGTGTCTATCATAACATATCAAGAATTTAGATCAATTGGATAAGAAATGGAATTTTCGTGAATTAAATGGCATAGGATGTCAATGCTGTCAAAAATAGTGCATTTCGGCCATATTGAAATAATTGTGCAAATCAAGTGTTTAATTCATGGGCTGTGTAAAATAATGATCCTTAGGACATTTAATGATGATCGGTTAGTATTAGAACCAAAGAAAATATATGAAATCCTATTTGGGTCTTGTATGTAGGCTTATGGTATTAAAAACCTTGTTTTACCTACAATTCAGGTGGAAATGGTAATATGTAATAAATCTGAAAACATAGGGTAGTTGTCCTTGACTTGTGTGGTGGCATAAATTGGTATTAATTATAATTTGATGGTACATAGGTTGAAGAACAAGTTTTAGAAACATCGGATTAATTCGTGTGGTTCAAGTAAGCATTGGATTTGAGCTTCTACAGGTAAGCTCTCTTGGTTTAGGAATTTTCTCTTCATTGTTGTTCCACCATAGTCCAGTATGGATGATGGTTCAGATGTGTGTATGATTGATAATGAGATATTTGGTATATGTGCATACATGTGCATTCATGAGCATTCATATAGACAAGTACATTAATGTTGTGATGTGATGTATTATAATTCAAGTGATAAGTATACAAGATGTGTTGTGTTAATTCATTAAACAGGAAATACAAATGCTTCCGTAATATTACAAGTGGGAAGTACAAATGCTTTTGTATCATTATCAATGGGAAGTACAAAAGCTTCTGTATTATTATCAGTGGGGAAGTATAATGATTCTGTATTATTCAGTGAGATAAATTGATAGCATTGCATGTTGTATTATATGTTTTATATCTGGCCTTTCATGCAGAAAGTAAACTCATGGGTGGAGACTACTCTATGAACCCTGAGTCTTATTGGCATTCATTTCTCATCAGATCGTAGGGCTATAATGTAAATTACGGGTACATCAGTAGTAGGAGAACCTTCAAAGGGAAAAGGACCAGTGCAGTGAGGATAAAGGACTCAACAAGAATGGACACTTAGTTGTTTTCAATGTCTGTGTAGACATGTTTTGCTAGTGCATGAAGTATATGATCATGCATGTATATAGTTGATAATCATTTTGACAAGCATGTGTTTGCCTATGTGTATTTGTATATTATAGATACATGATCTTTGTGTTTATGTTTTGTACATGGTAGACGTAATCAGAATGGCACTGAGCCATATTTCAATTTATGTACATTGGATATAGAATTGTCTGTTATAAGGTACAAGGTTAAATAGTAGGATATAATACCTAGTTGTCCAATTTACCGCCGTTATGTTGTCCGCTAGACTCTATACGGTACGATATAAATTATCATATCCGTATAGTCATTGGTCATTGATTATGATCACATGAAATTTAATTTGAAATTCTCTACAGGTATTGAACTGCATAGTTTATTGAAACAAGGCATATAATATAAATATAGCAAAGTGTAGGAATAAATTAAAAGGAAAAGTTGCATCATGAAATTACGTTGATAAATTGCGAAAATTTTAGTAAGTCTTCCGCTACAGTAATGAGGTTCATTGTGTCTTTTATACCATTAGTTAGTTAACAATCCGATTATTAAATTGGAGCGTTACAAAGACACTCCAACTCATCAACCATCTGTTACAATGACTACTCTTTCTCCAAATGATCTTCCTTCTCTATATTAGAATTACCGTCATAAGGGAAAAAATTATCTACAATGGTCCCAGCTTGTTCGTACCATTCTTAAAGGGCGTCATAAAGTTGCTCATCTTGAAGAACCTGTTCCTGCCAAAACAAATCCAAAATTTTCTGATTGGTATGACGAAGAGTCTCTTATTTTGAAGTGGCTATGGAATTCTATGACTACTGAGGTTAGTCAACATTGCATGTTCTTACCTACTACTCTTGAGATTTGGGATGTTCTTAACAAGACTTACTTAATGAAGCAAGATGCCGCCACCTACTATGACCTGAGGAATAGGATTTTTTCAACCAAGCAAGGTCTTTCTTTGTGACAAAGTATTATGACATTCTGAATGGGTTGTGGACTGAGCTTGATCAGTACCAGAGTTTGAAGATGAGTGTAGCAAGGATGCAGCCACTCTAGCCACTTCTGTTGAACAAAATTGAATTTTTTATTTCCTTTGTGGCCCCAACTCATAATATGACCCTATTCGAGTTCAAATTCTTGGTAAGAAAAAATTACCTTCTCTTTCTAAAATTTTTCACAGTGTTAGGGGTGAAGAAAGTCGCAGAGCTGTCATGATAGATGTCAAGTTGTCCAAAGGATCTGTCATGCTCTCATCTAAAGCCACTACTCCAGCTTCTTCTGATTTTAAGCCCACTAACGAGTTTGCTATGATCTCGGCTAAGCCACCTCAAGGGTCCTATTTTTCCAAGCCCAACAAAGAGGGGCATTGGTGCAACAATTGTAAAAGACCAGGTCACCCAAAAGAGCTTTGCTATGGAAAGCAACAGGTTCTGAAGAAGTTTGGTAAGTCAATCTCACAGGGTCAATCTTTTTTAGCCCCCTCAGACATTCCTTCTGTGAATAAGAACTCAAGGATGCCTGGTGAGTTTACTACTATTCGTCGTGAAGAGTTAGAACGGCTTAGGTCCATATTTGAATCTCTCAATAAGCCTTCACAGTTATCAAATGCAGATTGCTGCATGTCGCGACCAACCCCGAAAAATACTATAGCATTATAGCGGGTTAAGGAACTAGCGAAATAGATATATGATAGAAATAATGACAAAAAGAAACATTTTTTAAAGGCAGAGATAGCATAAGTGACAAAAAGACGCAAATAGACTAAAAAACCCTTAAACTTTTTCTGTTACCCATTTAAATTTAGAACAAAATTGACATTTTGCCTTATGACAGCAATATGGCTACAAATGCGATCGCAATGGCCGCTATTGCGTTCCGGTGCGGCGAGAAACCGCAACGCCAATACGACGCGACTCACGGCGCTATTGCGACGCAATTAACTACTATGTAAGCCTTCTGATACTGGTACTTTGGCTATGACAGGTAAGAACTCAAGCACTCCATTCTTTTATTGTTTCTTGTACTGATTTCAAAACTTCATGGATTGTGGATTCTGGTGCTACAGATCATATGACTTGCTGCACTGACCCCTTTATTTCTTATAATCCTACTGTTGGTATCCGTACTATAGTTGTAGCTGATGGATCACACACATCAGTTGTAGGTTCTGGTAACATCAAAATTCAACCCTCCTTGTGTCTCAAGAATGCCCTTCATGCTCCCCAACTTTCTACCAAACTCCTTTCTACTCATAAGCTTACTACATATGTGAATTGCATTGTAACCTTTTTCCCTACTCATTGTGTTTTTCAGGATCTCACCATGGGGAAGACGATTGGAGTTGCTAAGGAGCAGAGTGGGTTGCATCATCTAGTTCCAGAATTTGCTGCACAAGGTACCAGGAATCAAAATTTGATGACTCGTCAGTCTACTTCAGATTCTTTTATTTGGCTTCATCACAAGCGCTTAGGTCATCCTCCTTTTAGTTTACTTAAGTCTATGTTTTCATCTTTGTTTGTGTCGCAGTCTGTTGAGTCTTTTAATTGTGATGACTGTCAGTTTGCAAAACATCATCGTGTATCCTTTCCTTCTAGTGAAATAACCTTTTACCATTATTCATTCTGATGTTTGGGGGCCTTCCAAGGTCCCTAATATTTCTGGTGCTAAGTGGTTTGTCTCTTTTATTGATGATTATACTCGGATAACATGGATCTTCTTGATGAAAGATAAGGCAAAAGTAACAGTTGTTTATCCAGTTTTATTATATGATTGAAACCCACTTTAGTGAAAGTATCAAATCCTTGAAAGAAATGGTTAATGAACTCACATGTGTGGATACCCCTCAACAGAATGGGGTTGCTGAAAGAAAAAAACGTCATTTGCTTGAAGTCACCAGGGCATTGTTGTTTCAGTCATCCGTACCTAAATCTTAATGGGGAGAACTATATTAACTATAACCTATTTGATCAACCGCTTACCTTCCAGAGTTCTTGGCCATGTAAGTCTTGTTGATCTCATGACCTCTTTTTTCCTCTCTGTTCCAATTATGCAGAGTCTCCAGTCTCGTGTCTTTCGCTGTGATGCCTCCGTCCATGTCCATAAACAAAATCGGAGTAAATTAGAGCCTAGAGCCCTTAAGTGTGTCTTCCTTGGTTATGCTCCCAACAAGAAATGATACAAATGTTACCACCCTTCAAGTTGTAAATTCTTTGTCTCTATGGATGTTAGCTTTCATAAGTCTGAGTCCTACTTTCAAGACCCTCAGCTTCAGGGGGAGAACAGTATAGAAGCTTCAACTATTTTCTTTGAGTCTAAGTCTCCCTTTTTGTTACCTACATCTCTTACCCAAGTTGAGAAGGAAGACTTAGTGCTGAGACTGATTCATCTGATTCCTCATGGACATGCCTCCTATTGATCGACAGAGAGTATGCAAAGCTGGGACACCCGAACTAGTGTATCAACGGAAGAAACAACCCACACTGCTCCACCAGCAACTGCAATCGCCTGAACCGCTGATAAATACTAAATACACTACTTTTATACCTAAGCCTGATATTAATTCTGATGACTTACCCATTGCTGTAAGGAAAGGGAAAGGGTCTTGTACCCTGTTAGAATATTTGTTATATATATTAGATAGTCCCACATCGTATATAATTTTTCAGTATATATTAGATAGTCCCACATCGGGTAAACTTAGCTCTTTAGGTTTTACGAGTCTCTATATATAGAGAGCTCTTGTTTTGTAATTATTCATTCAATATATATTTCATATATTCTTTACATTTAACTTGGTATCAGAGCTGCTCTTTTGTTCTGGGAACCCTAGGTTCCGCCTAGGAGTTATCTTTTCTTTGTCGTGCGTCCATCCGGCAAGCCATCAAGGACTGTAAGTCCCCTCCAAGCACCTTCTGCACGCGTCCACACCTCCAACGGTCAACAGAACCGCCGTCAGCCACTGTTCAGGCCGTCGGAGCACTTTTCCGGCGAGTTTTCAGTCCGGACACCACGCGATCAACACCCTCTCCTTCTGGCGACCAGTTCTGCGGCGGTCCGGCCATCATCGGAGTTTGCACGCGCTCTCACGCGCCGCCTGTCTCCTCTGCGCGTGGGCTTCACGCGGCACCACGCGCCACCTTCTGCCGGCGCATGAGCACTGTTTCGGCGGCTTTTTCCGACTGGTCTTGGACAGAGCAGCTCGCCTTCTCCTCCCCTTTCCGGATATGTGCTTGGTTCTTTGTGGGTCTCACTTTAGACGCGTGATTCTCCTTGATTGGATATCGTTTGCCTTCGTTTACGGCTTTTATACATGGCAGCAGCGTCCCCTGATCTCTCGGAGGTTAACTCTCCTTGTCCTCCTGTCAAAACTTCCTCAGGAATCATCTCTACTAATATTGGGCCCATTACATCTTCCAAACTGAAGGATTCTAACAACTACAAGAATTGGGCCACCTCTCTTGCTGCAACAAATATAGCTCAGTCAGACAATGCATCATTTGGTTCAGTTTCTCCTCAGTCTTAGCCCTCCACTCCATATACTGGTAATCCCGTTGCTTGTGTTTCTCAATCTACATCACTTGGCACTTGGATATTTGACTCAGGTGCTACCGATCATCTCTGTGGTAATAAGGAACTCTTTATATCTCTTACTTATTCTGATCATTTACCTTCATTTATCCTTGCTGATGGAACCAAAGCTCCAGTTCGTGGGATTGGACAAGCTCGTCCGACCTCTACCTTGGCCTTGACATCTGTTTATTACATTCCTGGCATCCCTTATAACTTAATTTCTATTAGTAAATTGATCCAATCCCTTACTTGCACCATTACTTTTTCTAACCATTCTGTTTCTGTGCAGGATCCGGGTACGGGGAAGATGATTGGAGTGGGTCGTGAGTCACGGGGGCTTTACTATCTAGAGGTGCCTCGTCCTTCAGTGGCATGCTCTCTCACAGAATCTCCACAACTTATCCACAGTCGCCTCGGTCATCCAAGTCTTTCAAAGTTGCAGAAAATGGTTCCTCTTTTATCCGGTCTTCAGTCTTTAGATTGTGTGTCATGTCAACAAGGGAAGCATACACGCTCCTCTTTTGCCAGTCGAGTCAATAAACGAGCTGATGTCCCTTTCTCTCTTGTTCATTCAGATATCTGGGGTCCAAGTCGTACCTTGTCTGTTTTAGGTTTTCGGTATTTCGTTACCTTCATTGATGATTTTTCCCATTGCACTTGGGTTTATTTAATGAAAAACCGTTCTGAGTTGTTTTCTATTTATCAAAAATTCTCTGCTGAAATTCATACTCAATTTGGTGCCTCTATTCGTATTTTACGTAGTGATAATGCTAAGGAATATGTTTCTGTGGACTTTTCTAATTTCTTAGCCAAACAGGGTACTTTACACCAAACTACTTGTCCTCACACTCCACAACAAAATGGAGTAGCTGAACGTAAGAATAGACATCTCATTGAGACTGCACGGACTCTTCTTATTCACATGCATGTTCCTCTTCACTTTTGGGCCGATGCAGTCCTTGTCTCTTGTTTTCTCATCAACCGTATGCCTTCATCTGTGCTTAATAATGACATTCCTTATAACTTATTGCTTCCAGATGTTTCTCTCTATCCTCTATCCCTACATGTCTTTGGTTGTACCTGTTTTGTTCATAATCTCACCCCTGGTAAGGACACGTTAACATCTAAAGCCTTTAAGTGTATTTTTCTTGGCTATTCTCGTCTTCAAAAGGGTTATCGTTGTTATTCTCCCGATCTTAAACGTTACTTAGTTTCCGTTCATGTCACTTTTCTTGATCAACAACCCTTTCATTCTATCCCATCTCAGTTGTCACAGGTTGATCATATTCTTCCTGTCCCTTTTCTTGACTTGTCTTTGCCAGCTGGTGCTTCTATTCCAGATGAGCAACCTATTGCTTCTATACCTGAGGACCATCCACTTCTCACCTATCAGTGTCGCAAAACTGTGCCTCCTGTCGACTCGTCTCCTGCTGACTCATCGCCCATTGCAGTTGATTCTTCCCCTCCGGATCCTTCACCAGAGGCTCTTCCTATTGCTCAAAGAAAAGGTACACGTACTACTCGTAATCCTTATCCTCTTTATACCTTTATGAGCTATGACCGTCTTTCTCCTCCTCATTTCACCTTTGTTTCTAGTCTTTCTTCTGTTTCTATTCCTAAAACCACAGGTGAAGCACTTTCTCATCCAGGGTGGCGCCAAGCGATGCTAGATGAGATGACCACACTTCATACCAATGGCACTTGGGACCTTGTTTCTGCTCCCCCAAAGAAGTCTATAGTGGGTTGTCGCTGGGTTTTTAATGTGAAAGTTGGACCTGATGGCCATATTGGTCGTCTTAAGGCACGTTTAGTTGCAAAAGGTTTTACTCAAATCTTTGGTCTTGATTATAGCGACACATTCTCTCCTGTTGCTAAGATGGCATCGGTTCGCTTATTTCTTGCCCTTGCTGCTGTTCGCCACTGGCCACTCCTACAACTTGACATCAAAAATGCTTTTCTTCATGGTGATTTACAAGAAGAAGTTTACATGGAGCAACCACCTGGTTTTGTTGCTCAGGGGGAGTCTGGGAAGGTGTGTCGTCTTCGCAAATCTTTATATGGTCTCAAACAGTCTCCTCGGGCATGGTTCAGTCGTTTCAGTTCTGCTGTTCAGGCGTTTGGCTTAATCCGGAGTAGAGCTGACCATTCTGTATTTTATAGGATCACATCTCCTAACAAATGCATCTATTTGTTAGTCTATGTTGATGACATCATTCTCACCGGAAGTGATCAAGAAGGAATTCATCAGTTAAAACAACATTTATTCAGTCAATTTCAAACAAAAGATCTTGGGAAGCTGCGTTACTTCTTGGGAATTGAGGTGGCGCAATCTAGAAAGGGCATTTCTATCTGTCAAAGGAAATATGCCTTGGATATCCTAGAAGAGACTGGAATGTTGGGATGTAAACCAGTTGATACACCCATGGATCCCAATGTCAAGTTGTTGCCCGGACAGGGGGAGCCATTATCTGATCCTGGACATTATCGAAGGTTGATTGGGAAGCTCAATTATCTCACTGTAACCAGACCGGACATTTCTTTTGCTGTTAGTGTCGCTAGTCAGTTTCTTGATTCTCCATGTGATTCTCATTAGGATGCTGCTGTTAGAATTCTTCATTACATCAAAGGAGCACAAGAGAAAGGTTTATTATATTCAGATCAGGGAAATACAGAAATTTGTGGTTATTCAGATGCTGATTGGGCAGGATCACCCTCGGATAGGCGCTCTACTTCAGGCTATTGTGTTTTCTTTGGAGGAAACCTGATTTCTTGGAAAAGTAAGAAACAAACTGTTGTTGCCCGATCTAGTGCAGAGGCCGAATATCGTGCAATGGGAGTTGCTACTTGTGAGCTAATCTGGTTGAAGCAGTTAATTCGGGAGCTTCATCTTTGTGAACAGAAACAACCCATGACTCTCATCTGTGACAATCAAGCTGCACTACATATATCCTCTAATCCGGTATTTCATTAGAGAACCAAACATATAGAGATCGATTGTCACTTCATTCGAGAAAAGATTCAGTCAGGAGAAATCAAAACGGCATTTGTCAACTCCAGAAATAAACTCGCGGATGTCTTCACTAAAGCTCTTAGGGGACCTCGGGTTGAATATATTTGTGGCAAGCTGGGTGCTTACAATATATATGCTCCAGCTTGAGGGGGAGTGTTAGAATATTTGTTATATATTAGATAGTCCCACATCGTATATAATTGTTTAGTATATATTAGATAGTCCCACATCGGGTAAACTTAGCTCATTAGATTTTACGAGTCTCTATATATAGAGAGCTCTTATATTGTAAACATTTATTCAATATATATTTCACATATTCTTTACATTTAAGTGATCCTATTAATCCAAATTTGCTGAGTTATACTCATCTCTGATTCCAGAATGAGAAGCCTGTTGAGGAAATTTCACCTCAAGATCTATTGATGAGACATATTAAACGTGCCAAAAGGGTTAGAGCAAGGTAAGTTTTGTTTTTTTAACCCTCCCTTTCAGCTTTGGTTAGAACATTGCATGAATGAGTTGATAGTGCATTATAAGTTGTAACATATTGTTATCTACTGAAGGTTGTCGATGAAATCATACAGGTTATGTGAAATTGTGAATCCAAATTACAGCAATTGTAAATCATTCTAATTCTTGAGTTTAAAATTCGGCTCAAGATCTTAAAAGGTCCATGCTGATTGATATAATAGTCAATTCCATTTAGTTGCTTTTGTAATAACTAAAACTCAGCATATGAACTTTGCTAGGAAACTGGAAACCCAGACAGAAGAAATACTGAATTACTTAAATATGACGAATATTTGCTAAAAGCCTTTGGTTTTCCAATTTCTATGATATGTCTGCAGTTTGAATGTTATTCTTTAGGGATTTCCTGCACTTTGCATATTTATCACCTTATAAACATTAATGTATTTATGTAAATGTATGTGTCTATTTGTATACATTATTTGTAAGTTCTATGTACATAAATATAAGAGAACACCCCATTAATGTAATTCTGAAAATAATAATTCATCACTCCATCAAATACTAAATACAACATATGTGCTTTTTCTTCTCTTTAATTGCGCATCTCTCTAAGTTCCATATAAAAAAGAAGCAACAAAGGCCACAATTAAGTAAACTTTGTGATGATTTCCTCTTTTACCTTTGATTACATACATTATAGGGACATCTTGCCACTTGATATTGATCCTATAGGATTTATTCACTCGGCACTGAAATCCTTTAAATTTGGCGCTTCAATACCGTGCACTTGTTTATCACAATCCTAGTTGCAATATCGAATTGGTTTTAACGTATGAAACTTCTTTATACTATCATCAAGTTTGACTGTTACAATTTTTACCTAGGAAGTTTAACTCTTTTAATCATGTGCGCTTAACACATCATCGAATAATGGTGCAAAAAGAATTTATGCTAATATTGGTTCAAATTTAAATCCTATTGATATATTTTTATTTTCTTCAAGCATATGCGTTTTTTCATTGTGAAATTATGTGAATTTGTTCCCTTCTCTGTTTACTCTAAATCAATGTATATTTGGACTTATATAGCCTTTCATATGGTGGATGATGGCATGATGTCGAAAACATCTTGTAAATTGGAATTACGCCTCTTAACTTATTTTTGTCATAATATTTAATTGAAATATTGAAACAAATTATTTTTCAAGGGTATGCATATTTTATGTGCTTCACTTTCAATCCTGCATTGGAGCAATGACTCCCATTTTATTTTTCTGTTAGAATGCTTAGTTTGAACCTTTGGGTTGAGTGTGGATTCCAAAGGAAAATTTTAAAAACTTTTATGGTTTTGGAAAGCATGCATGCAGCCTCATAATTTTTTTAAGGATAAACCCTACTTCAGGATGAAATAAACATCATATATTAACAATGTTATAATTACTGTTCTATGCTGCTTGTAGATTAAGGGAAGAACGGTCACAACGTATCGATAGGTACAAAGCTAGGCTTGGGCTTTTGCTTAATTCACCCGGTGAACCGTCTGGAAATGACACAACTGCTGGGAACTCACCTTGGTGACTCTACATACATCAGGTTTATTGGATGACACTCTTTAACAGGCTTTGTAATTCTTTTAATAAGATGCTTGTAGTTCCTTGAAAACCAAGATATGTTCCTCATTGTAGCGAATGTAAAAGTCTTAATCAGAAAGTGGATGTAGAATTTTCAGCTCTTCTATAGAATTTGTACAAGGGCTTGTCTTTGACCTGTAAATCGGTACTAGCTAGGGTTTGAATGAGTAGCTATGAATCAGAAATTACTGTCTTGTTATTCTTTCTTGAGAGTTGATACGAATACGATGACTAACTCATTTGATGTAGGACACCCGCCTTTTCCCCGTGTATATGTGTGTTTTACACCTCTGGCTAAATTACAATTTTAATTTTGGCGGTTGATTTGACTTATATCCAACAATTTATTGGATTATATGAGCTATTAGATGTAGGAGAATCAATAGTTAAGATTGGTATAAGACTTTTTTGTAAGTTGATCTTGCAATATATATATATATATAGGAGAGAGATTATTTGACTCCAGAGTAAGACTTACAAGTCTTACTTCCCATCCTAGTCGTTGATTTCCGTTCATCCAACGGTTATAGTTTAGGAAATTATATTAATTAATTATTAATTACACTATAAATGACAACCGTTGATTTTCGTCAATCAACGGCTGAGATAAGGAGTAAGATTTTTAAGTTTTATTCTGGAGTCAAAAGAACCCTCCCCACATATATATATATATATATATATATATATGGGGCAAGATATTCTTACACCGATGTAAGATTTAGAAGTCTTACACTCAATCTTGATCATTGATCCACTTATATCCAATAGCTCACATTACTAAAAAATTTGAGCCCTTAGACATAAGCGGGATTAACGGACTAGATTAAGAGTGTAACTTACACTGGTGTAAAATGATCCTAACTATATATATATATATATATATATATCGATTAATTATTTGTCATGTCATTAAAAATTATGTCGTTTTGGATATTTTGTTTTCTTTATTTAATTGATAAAAAATGGATATCATATGTTAAGTGACTTGATGTCCGATTAACCCACCTACCTATGTCGGATTCGGGTATAGGTCGTTCGAGCTTTTCCTAAGAGTATAGCTAGGGATGTGCATGGGTCGAACCGAACCGGATTTCTTGAAAAACCGAACCGAATTGGTTTAAATGGTTTGGTTCGAAAGTGGTTCGGTTCGGAAGTGGTTCAGAACCGGTTCGGGTCGACTTTCTTTTGAAAAGAAAAAATTTAAAAAATAAAATTATAAAAATTAATTTGGTTTGGTTTGAAAATGGTTCGGTTCGGAAACGGTTCGATTCTTAAACCGGTTTTAAAAACTGGTTCGCTTCTTAAACCGGTTCTAAAAATCGGTTCGGTTCATGAACTAGTTTTTTAAAACCGGTTATTTTATGAAGCGGTTCGGTTTATGGTTCGACCCACTTTTTTGTTTATTTTGCACCCCTTAGGTATAGCATGGGTTAATTTCAGCGCCGTTTTTGTTGGGGGGATTTCATAATGTTGGGCTTCTAACCCTTCAATGATTTGGTCACTTTTTTATGGTCAATTTATCGGATACGGGTTTTAAAGTTAAAATATATATATAAAAAAAACTTTTACACCTATCCATCCTTTCTTTGTTCGTGGAGGTGTAAAGCTCTAATGGTAAGTAGGAGCTTTAATCTAGGGTCTAATGCCTGTTCAAATAATATTGGCATCCAAGTCATAAGTTTCTAACAATCATCTTTTCCCTGGGAATACCGTAATGGAATTGTTCTATTTGAAATTAAAATAAAAAATAGGTTAAATCTGTTTTGAGTATAATATAATAACACATTCACCCTAATCACTTTACGAATAAGAGACACCTGCACTTCTGTTTTAATTGATGCGCGTAAAAGGAAATTGACTTACCGTAGTTGTTTGAACTTGTTGCAATATAATGAGCTTGACAAATCAAACACGTTCTCAAACTCAAACCTTTATAATGCCTTTAAAAGTAAAATACATGTTGAAGTCATTGCATATGGAATCTGAATCGGGCTCCTTTTTGCACCCATAAAGCGTCAAATTGTGGAGGTTGAGATAAGTATGGAAAATCAATTCTCATCATTGACAATTAACAAATCCCACTTATATATATGTTAATGTTTAATAGTAATCAAAGACTAAGTTTCACCGTGACTCAGCAATTTCTCAACCTTAGCGTAATTGGTCAAATTTTTGTTGGGAATGGAGGATTTGCCAACAAAACCATAATTATATGGATCAATTTCAAGTGTTGGACTTGCAGTCAGGAACCCAAAAAACGAATATCTTATTATAGAAAAAGTGGTGGAGGTGGATACGTATGTGTAGAGAGTATCAAGAAAAGTAGGATGTGAAGCTTCATTAGGCAAAGAAGAGAGCACATACGCTGCACGCACACCGCCACTACCACCCCCACCAAAGACTTCATCCTAATACTAATAAACATCTTCATGCTTTGGTCATGATAGATATAATTATTATACTAATCATATACATAATGACCCCGTCAATATACAACCACTACCATTTGAATTTTGATTGTCCTGTTTGATTGTCTGCTTCAATCCAATTTACACTCAGAACCATTGTCTTTTCCTTTTGATGTTTTCGTCTAGATTCAGCAGATAAGAATGGGATTTGAAAGGTTTCACAAGGTCAAAAAGTCTTTCTATTTTTTTTTTTAAATTTTTGTTTTTTTTTTAACTTTGAATTTTCCATATCCCAATACTTGGTGGTGTTTAGGATTTGTGAACAAGGAGACAACTATAGGCGGTGAATGTTTACACAACCGCATATGATAGCCGATCAGGCGATCACCGTACACCCAGAGTCTGTACTAAAAATATTAGGGTTTCAAGAAAATTATAGCTTAACCTTTTATTTATAAAATGGAATTATATTTTCTTATGCAACAGAAGATATGTTATCTCATGTTGCAATGATAATTTTATGTGGGTCTCATTGCACGAAAAAAGATAAAAAAAAAAGTTAAAATGATATCATGCCTTTTTGAGTGTGTAGGAGATATTTATTGTCTCATGTGACATGACATTAATATTTCTGTCTCTCTTTTCCGTCCCACCCAATCACAAGTGCTCCGGAGCATTAAATTTCCTCTCGAGTCCAGGGCTCTTGGTTTTTCATTCTTTTATGTTTAAATTCTACATTACCCTTAAAGGATGATCCTACTTCAATTGATGTAATATAAAATACGATTAACTTAATGGATTTAAAATTAATTATCAAAATATGCAGGATTCATATCAACCCATATGAAGAGAAGAAAAAAAAATATAAACTCCATAGATTTTTATGCATATATTTTGATGAATATTAAATAAAGTTATCTAAATTAATTTTAGAAATTTTAAATTCTTAATTTAATTATAAAATGATTCCATATTATAATCGATTCGTCATACTTTATGTCACATCATATAAAGATACAGTACCACTTAGGGGTATCAGATACCGAAATATGTTTTACAATTACCCTTCTTCAAGTATATCATTGCTACTTGCGTGTTGAAGATGGCAGCCCCATATATCATTTCATGGAGTTTGGTACCACATTACACACGCATCATCGCGTCATTTTGCTTTTGGTTGTATTCTAGTATGTTCTAATGGTGATGCTATTAATTGATTATTATTTCTTATTAAGAATGTTGAAAACATTCAGAATTCCAAGCCACGCTAATTCAAAAGGTCATGATTGAATACAATGGCGTTGTTCAAATTAGATAACCATACAACAGTTTTTAAATCAAGCGATTGATTGTACGGAAAAGCGTGTATTATTTTAAATAATATAAAATTATGTCATTAGAAGTGAGAGAAAGAGATAGACAAAAAGAGAGAGTGGACAAAAAAAATAAAGATGTGAATTTTACTTCTTTGTGATAATCAAATGACATAAGTTGTATCATTTAAAATGATAATAACTTTTTCCTTGATTATAATATCCAATGTGTTTAACAAGGAAATATGAAGCTCACTTAAGATATTAAGCTCCAATGGTTGCTTAAATTAGAAAGGTAAAATGTCCAACATGGTGGTGGGGGTTTATATATATAAATATAGGGTTTAATGAGTATAATGTTATATGATGTAAATAAACTTTCCTACACTCACAATAAAGAGGAGAGAGAAAGTGGAATAATGAAATAGAAAAAAAAATGTGGATCCCACCTCTTAATTGTGTGTGTGTAGGAAAATTTTATTGGATCATGTAACATTATAATCATAAAACCCATAAATATATGGATAAGATCATTTAATATCGATGTCAAATAAAAAAGTTCGAGACTAAATCTTAACTATTGATTTTTACCAATATGACGATTTTAATTTATTGTAAATTAATAATTAATTAATAAGTGTGATCTATAAATTATGACCGTTAGATTCATGGAAATCAACGGTCAAGATTTGATGTCAAATTAAAAAGTTTAACACCAATTTCAAAGGATTATATATATATATATATATATATATATATATATATATATATATATATATATATATATATATATATATATATATATAGGGTCCATCTGATATATTTTTTTTGGTAGATAAGGGTCCATCTGATATCCAATCACTCAATATAAGATTTTGTCCACTAAATGGACATCCACTTTTTCCATATATAATATATATATTGAGAATAAATTTTTTTACTACTCTCTCGATCGTTTATCTTCATGTATCTAACACTATAATTTATTAAATTATATTAATTAATTAATTATTAATTTTTAATAAATTACTGCCACCAAATGCACAAAAACCATTGTTATACAGGAGTTAAAAGATTCTTATGAACAATATGTTTAGTGAGATATAGAAAAACTCTCATAATGCTTGTACAATCTAAAAAATGTGTAGTGAAAGTGGAAATACTCTTAGGGGTTAGATCGTGATTAGGGGTGGTTGTTCACCTTAATTATTCAAAGCTCAGGAGTTTGAATCAATGCGTTGAGATGAAACAAGGATTGACGTTACTGTTTTGGAGTTTATCTCCAAAATTATTAGGTGACTAATTGTGAGGAGTTTAGGTGATTTATAAGATGTTATAATTTAATTTAAATAAATCAGGATATTATAAAATTTATAAGATCTTATAAAGATCTCTATGTTGTTCATATACCTAAAAGAATAATTTTATATTACACCAACTAAGGTAGCCAAAAGAAGTTGTTGCAAGAGAAATGAACGAAACTTCGTTGATCTCAAGTATTACATGGAAATCTCAATCTCTTTTTGAAAAGAACATGACATATCATCATGGGCATATAACCTTGCATGTGTTATTAAAAAGATTAATGCAAGATTATGTATAAGCTCATGTTATACATTTGTTGACTAGCGCTGTATAACCTCGTCTAATTCTATAATAATATAGAAGAAACTGAGTATAACATATGATATAATTAGAAATATGCTAATAATGTTTATAAAAAAAAATGCTAATAATGGCGGGAAAAAATTCAATGAGTAAATTAACAAAAAAAAGTTTAATTAAATCAAACTTATACATTATCTCCATCTATGAAACATGGACACTTCAAAAATCCTGATGTGTACTTGTCCGACACTCTCGGACACTCCGACACTTCCCAACACGCATTATAAAAACTCAAAAAAAGGTTGAAAGGTTGCCTTGCGTTGAGTTTTTAGTTCTAACTATTAGATTTGTTGGATTACGATTATCATTTTATTGAGTTTAATACAAATATTTGGGATATCTTATGTTTCTTTGTAAAATTTATGAATATTATAAGTTTAGATTTATTTTTTTGTTAAATTATTAAATATTAAATATAATATACACTACATAAATTAAAAATATTATTTAATATTAACACGTGTCCTAACGTGTCGAAATCTAACTTTTTATAGAATTAACGTGTCGGATCGTATCGTGTCACGTGTCCCGTTTCAGTATCGTGCTACATAAATCTCCATTGATTAATATGAGTGAAAACTAAAAAATGAAAACAAATTTTTACCCCAATTTTTTTTTTTAAACTTTTGGTTATGACCAGGTGTGTGAACACACAAAAAACACGCTAAAATGTAGACAATGACTTTTACAATTTGAATTCAACTCACGGCCCACAGATTTACTTCTACTCAGGAATGAAAAAAAAAGAATATTGACACCAATTTTCATTACCCTTAATGAATTTAACGTGAATATATTAAAATGGTTATTTAATTATGTGTACTTAAATTAGTCCTTCAAAGATAATTGGACTTCAAATTAGCCTTCTAATACCAATTTTTGACATTAAATTAGTTTTCCAAAAAGGATTAAAAGTGACTCCAATTGTATATTTGGGTAACAATTCAGGTTGACACAACAAGATATAATAAAAACTTGATACAAATATGAAGATAAATACACTCAATATGAATATGATGCAAAATCATTTATTTTATGTGTTGACACGACACAATATGAATAATTCGCTAACAGTAAAGTGTATCACTTATTATGGAAGTTGACGGAACATGATAAGATATGACAAACATGTATATTTTAAATGTTGCTTTCACTAATGCCATGCTGACACTATATGACATGGTTACAAAATTACAAATAACCTATAAGATAATTAATGTAGGTCAATTTCATGTTTACAAGTTCACATGCAACCCAATATAAATTTTTTCGTGTCAATTTTTGTCAAAAAAAAAAAAAAAAGACACATTATGAAAACGTCAATTTGTATCGGCATAAAGATGACACGAATATAAAAATAAATCAATTCAAATATGATATTTTCGTGTTGTGTTCAAAATTACCATCCTAACCAAACTCCTTTGACATAGGTTGTAAGGAGCCTGGGCCCCTTAATCAGAGGTCTCAAGTTCGAGTCTTGGGAATGAAAAAAAAGAATTTGGAAGAACCGCCCCTGAAAGAGTCCGACAGTGCTCGATAGAGATTAGTCTTCAATTATGACCGGAGGATACGTATAAGTTTATTAAAAAAAAAAAACTACCATCCTAATATTTGGAGTGTTTAAAATCGGAGTTTACTTTTTAAAAAATTATTTAAAAAGGAAAATTTAAATATAAAGCAGCCACCCTTGTCTTTATTCAGTTGGCTTGATCCTTTATGAAACAAACGTATAAGGGTACTCCCACTTTCTTAATCTCATTTTTGCTTCTTTCATTTTCAGTTGTGTCAGACCTTCGTGTGTTTGGTTGTAATGCTCCAAATAATATAGAGAAATTTCACCAATACGTGTGGTTTATTCCAGAATTACTTATGTCTTTGTGATTTTTTTATCACATATATCTATGTGATTTGCAAAAAAGTATGTTTTTCATCATATATGTCCTTATGATTTTTTATTTTTTACAAAACAAAGGAATATATGTAATAAAAAAAACCCTCAGGGATATAGATGATTCTGAAACAAACCACGTGTTAGTGGTGAACTTTTTCCAATAATATAACGTATGTGGAACAACTATGTGTGAGATGGATGCATTAATAAACAAAGATATTGAACTATAAATTTCATTTAATAAAAATAGTTATCGTAATAATTAATATCAGCTATCTATTTTTTTTTTAGGAAAATTATCAGCTATCTAATTTTGTATATTAAGATAGAGTATATTACATACAAAGTAGCTTGTTCTTTCATTTGTTTTAGTTTCCAATTTTCTTTTGAAAATTTCAAATTTAAATCTTTTAAATTAATTATTTTTTATAATTTTCTTTAAACTTTACTTGATATGATTATATGTTTTTCTTCAATACTTTAATTTTTTATTCCCTTAATTATTTTTAAGTTTACAGTTTTTAAATTTTAATAGAATTTAAAAATAAGTGTGTGCGAACGCCTATTTTTGTCCTATGTTTTGTAGATGATAGCGAAAAACATTAAAGAAAATAAAGGGAAGGAAGAAATGGTTCTACTTGAACATTGAAGTCTCACATGAGTAGAAGTCACATCCCTTCCATTTGAATTCCCACACTGAAGAGCCCTTGCTCCTTTTCCTCCCTTCCCCTCTATATAAGAAGCCCCATATCCTTATGTGTTGGACAAAAAAAGAAGAAGACTATTACAAGAGTTACAAAAAAGATACTTGGGCTTAATACTAAGCTTGTGTCATAGTAAATTTTTTTTTTTTAGAGAATTAAGATGACTCTCCACAACTTGGCTGCATACACCAAGCTTTGTCACCTTTGAGGTAAGTCTACTTACCTTCTTTTTTAGTTAATAATTTTCTATTTTTGCATGTTTTTATGCTTTTTAATGCTCTTCTATTTTCTATTTAATTATGTCTCAAACATACATATGTCCATCATATTACATAACTTATAAATCACGAAATGCCTTAAACATGACATTCATATTCATTACACATATGAATAACCTCAATTACATATACACTAAAATGACTGAGATTACTTAAGTCCAATACAAGGTATTATATCAAATATACATAAGACTTATACATGAGCATGTAACTGAACTATAAACTGATAAAATACATATATCATAAACTGTCTGCATAATCTGATTACATAACACAAAAGTAATCAGTCTCTAACATGTACTATCATGTTATTTATGGCCCTTTACCATGTGGTGCTGCTATTCCATCTGAGGAGGTATATGAAATATATTCCCTATAAAGCTGAATGAGATAAAAATCTTAGTAAACTAAGGATCCTTAGAGGACCACTCCACCCTATAGTTTACTTACTGTGCAACAGTAGTAAAATATAACATCATACATAATAAACTGCCACATACTGTATTATGGAACTTCCAAGAGATTTCTCGAAGGCTGAGTCTCTTAGGTATCTGCACCCTATGGAGGTCCCGAAGGCTGTGCACAAGGGAAGTCCCTACTGATTAGTTACTTTCATGAGATTTCCCGAAGACCGAGTCTCATAGGCATTAAGCTCCAAGGAGGTCTCGTAGGCCGTGTCCAAGGAAAATAACTACTGATAAGAATTCTACTGGCCATATAATATATTGAGTATACTGAACATACATACATATAAATCAACTGTTCACTGAAATGCATTACTCCATGTTCTAATACTACTATACACAACACATCACTGAAACTATTACTCCAATGAATATGGTGGAACACACAAGGGGACTGACCCAAGGTCCAGAAGTTTACCTGATATGGACTTCCTGAAACTACCGTCTAACTGTAAAATGTGCAAAATCACCTACTATCACACCAAGAAAAACCTATACCAATAGTGTGCAGGTGATTAATACTACATATTACACATCAAATACCAAGTCATTGGCTCAAACAACAACACAAACTAATTGTTTATGACTTACCCTATTTGTCCAACAATAATATTGATATCTTGATTCAACGTATGATCTTTAACCAAAATACCACTTGGAACACAACTACATGATCAATCATCAAAATCCATCTTCACATGAAAATTTTGAAATCTATATTACATGAAAACCTAGAATTACAAATCTTCATGAAACTTAGATAAACTTGAAGTTACTCACCACCAATGGTCTTAGAATGAGGAGATGAGCTTTAGCTTGAAATGAACCTAAACATCCAAAAAATACCAAAATCACCAATTTTCTATCCCTCTTTGTGCTAAAGGCAATATACATTAAGGCTTGTCGGAAGTTGAAGTCATATGTAAAATTGGTGATATCAATCTTCTATCCCGCTTTGTGCTAAATGCAATATACATAAAAATTAGGGAATTGAGATTTGATTGGATATCATAATACATTATCATAATACATTCTAATGTGTTGTTACTATAGAAATATGCCTTAAATACCATTATGCTAGGTACACACATTAGTTGGAATAATATAACACCTCGTATACTTGAAATGCATATTTATAATTAAAATGAGGATTAAGGCATAGGATTAGTGAAAATCCCAAGTTCTGGGTCAAAATACGTAAGAAGGGTAAAACAATAATTTAACAAATATGTAACCCTAAACTGTAAAATGATAGAACAAGGCCTCAAATGAGAAATGTAACCCTGAAAATAGATCAAGAACGAAAAAAATGAGTGGTTAGGCAAGTTTTTGGACATTAGATGAATAGTATTTTTACCGTATGAAAATATAGTAGTACAGTTGCACCGAAAAATGCGTCGAGTGAAATTTGTGCTCTAAGTTTGAAAATTAGATGGAAAAGGTACTTAGGCCTAAGAAATATAATTGTTGATGAAATTTGATGGATTTTACAGTTTTTGGGGAAACGTGCCAACGATGCACATATCAGGCTAAAACAATGATTTCACCGAATGACTGGAAAAATCCAGATCCATCTGTTCAAGGAAAATTAAAGGACTTTGGTGAATTTTAAATTTTGAATTTTATAAATATTATGTGAATTAATTGGATATTAGAGGTTTAAGTTGAAGATTTGAAATAATTTGAATGGAATGATGTGTCAAGTGTGTTAGTATATGAGTGTCATAGAGACAATCTTTTGATTAAATAAAGGACACTAGATGTAGAACTTTGTTTGTCGCAAATGAATAAAAGCACTCTTTATCCAGTTTCATATTATGTCCCGATATTATTGTTAATATTATATGAATAAAATGGATAAACCCCTTGGAATAGAACAAGTATCTCTTGAGTATCTGTGATGAGATCACGATCATGAGAATTCAAGGATATCGCACGTCTATTCCTAATTTTATGTTCCTAGTCTAGAGACACTGAGATTGGGGATCAGTGATCTCGGGTAAGACTAGCATGACTTATCTACTTGTATATGGATACAAGGTAAAGACCTCATGAGCTACAGATATGGAGATGTCTTAGCTAAAGTCGTGGGTGGACCTATAAGAGTATAGCTCGCACTGAACAGACCCACAAAGAGACTCTATGAGGAAATCTCACAGATAGTATCATTAGAGTATTCTCTTTATATTTGGGTATGTCTTTCCTTAGACCAGAAGTTATTACCTAGACTGTGTTCTAGAAGGCATGCTTTGATTGTATACCTCGTCTGCCTGAAACATAGAGACTCATAGGTATACTGTTGGGCGTGTCCTGAAAGAGCACAGGGCTAGGGTAATAAGCTGAAGGAATTCGTCAAATCTCTGTGAGAGATTAGGTTATCTGTAAACCAGAGAAATCGGGATGACATTTATAGGGACTCGGTAATCTATGCATAGTAAAATAGATCATGAGATGATCTGCCTTTAGAGTCAGTAAATTGAAGATTCCCTATTTCAAATAAAGCTTACCCCAAACCGTAGGGGTTGATACATTTCCTTACCCTAGGTTAATGGGAAGATAACCGAGACAAAGGAAAATACACACGAAAACCAAATATGTGTAATAGGATGATCAAGTCATTAATCTGACCAGCTCTAGGGCAACAAAGCATTGCTAGTGCTCTGTGTTGTCATTAATTGGGTTGTGGACTTGTTGGGCCCGAGCCCATTTATGTCAGAGGCTAAGTTGGACCTAATGGGTCACACACTAACACCTTGTAGTCAAGATGAACTAGCTTTAAAAGGTATTGGGCCTAATAATGGTTGTTAGCCCAAAAAGCTGTTTGGAAGCCCACCTAATGGGTAGAGGGCGCATGGAGCAAAGTAATGGGCTTGGATAGGTCAAGACATTACTAATTAATTTAATTAGTTAAATTAATTATCAAACATTTAAATTTTGAATTTTGAATTAGAAATTTGAATTTTGAAATTTGAATTTGGAATTTGAATTTTGGAATTCAAATTTTGAATTTGAAATTTAAATTTTGAAATTGGATTTTGAAATTTAAATTTTGAAATTGGATTTTGAAATTTAAATTTTGAATTTGAAATTAAAATTTGAATTTTGAATTTAAATGTTTGAATTTAAATGTTTGAACACTTGAATTCAAGTGTTTGAATTTGAATTTGAATTGACTATGCAAAAGTGTTTCATAACAAAAGGATAAGATGAGATCTTGTTGGAACAAATCTCCTGCATCAAATAAAGATATTTGATCTTATCCAATGAAGGAAGTGATGCGCCACTTTGGTTGCAAGTGAGTGTCATCTTGTCAACTAAATGTGCTCCAATTCTGATTTGGTTGGTTAAGAGAATCAGTGAGTTAGTTGGTTCAAATTTGAATGCAACTACTCAACGTATCTGGACTCATATTAGGACTGAGTGGGGCGCATGAATGACTGGTTATATGATGACCATTAGGTCAAAATCTTGAAAGGATAATGATCTAATCTTATAAGGATTCAAAGGAAAGGTTATTAGCAATTTTGAATTGCAACAATTCTTTTATCCTCTCCAACCATGCGTGTAACAGCCCGTTACATACTGGTATTGTTAACATTAATTATGATATTAAGCGCAGTTACAATTAGAACAATTCATTTCATAAAAATGCGAATAAACTTTTTCCGATTATTACGCGAACAGTTAAAACATAAAAGCGTAATAATTTAAAGCTGTGACCGTAACTGTAAACACTAGCGGAAGACTTATCTATACTATTTTAATAGTTTACTTTATTTATAATAAGACACTAAGGGGTCCCCATAAAACCACTTAGCCAATTTCAAGCTTTTGCATTTTCTACACATCCGAACAGGGTTCGGTCTCTGAATTACTGCGGACGCATAGTAAAAATTCAATCCCTCATACCTTGCTATCTTTTTTTATTACAGAATTACCTTTCCAGAAAGCTATCACATGCTTGGTTCCGAGCTCGTTTGCTCCGGTTATCGCCGTTTGAAGTTGGACAAACAAAACTGCCAATTCTACAGAAAATTAGCCAGAGTTTCCTTTGTTTTTGCAAAAATCCCCAAATTTGCATAAGCCATTTAACACCACAATGTACCTAAAATCCAGCAATAACCCAATGGGTGGCACACACAAGGACCAACAACGCCTTGGGGCACATACAACCCAATCCAGTTTATATTCAATACATAAACAGTTCACTTTAAATCCCTTATAGTTTCAATCACCAAAAGTCCACTTACATGCAATTTCTCAACATAACATAAACCATAATCTAATATCATTATGCCACTATACTTCGCAATTACATATCACATATTACAATTCATGCCTTTCAACATAAAACTTAGAATGATAAATATAATAACACTTAAACAAAATCTACATGTTCATGGATAATTAATGACAACACTTCATGATCTTCCTATGGGCCTCTTGCCTGCCACTCCCGTGTCACTGCTACCTCATGAAATAAATGCCCCGATACGGGGTGAGATATACGAATATATCTCAGTAACCCAGAGGTTCTGGAGAAAACTCCGCCCAATGGTTCACTTCGATGTACATAAATAATATAAAACAACATCACTTAAAACGGGATATAGCAAGCGATTTAGAGAAACTGGGGAATATAGGGCTACAAATATGACAAGCGGGAATGGTAGCTACCAATACCACACAATGTCCTCGGCTATAAGCCTATGGGTACTACCCCTGGCGTGTCCCAAGAACAACCCACCAAGGTACCCCTTCCAACCATATACACCCGAGACTTCCTAGTGTGCTCCTATCCGGATTACACACCACGACCCTGGGTCAACTGGAACTCCCTCTCGGAGATCTATCCAGTGAAAGTTCGGAAACTTGCCCGAAGGCTAAACTATCAACTGGCCAGTGATCCTGTACATTTAGTACCCTCATAAATGCTAATGCATGCTCATGCTGTTCTACACTACTCATACACACTTCCTAACGTTGCCATCAACTAGCAAGGTGGAACAAAAAAGGGGAACAAGCCCCAGTACCAAGAGGTTACCTTATACTTCACCACTAAGCTCCGCAGCAGCTTAATCCACAGCTTGGTACACAACGGAATGCCTACGAAGAGGACATTTCCAATCACTTAGAAATCCAAACAACACATGAAATTTCACAATTATACATGTGTTAACCAATTCACTTACCTCAATCCATTTGGTCCATGACCAAGGGCAGTCCACTGTTTCACTATTCCGGGTTTAAATCCAAGTACGGTAACCTATACAACCATGTATAGCCGTCAGTTTACGCCAAATTACGACAAAACGTCAAAAATCCTCCCCACCACATGGATGGTTCGGCCAACATAGTGCATTTTTAGGATTTATTTTTCTAAATTTTATTTCTCATTTTATTACACTTCCTTAGGTTACTAAAAGGCTAGTTCAATCGCCGTTTTTCTGTTTTACGACTTTTACGCATTGTTTTGCGAAATATTTCACTCTAGGTTCATTAGGCCACTTTCACCACTTATTGTTTTTGCATTGATCCTTCCACATGCCAATCACCACACAACCCTACTAATTACCTTTTCAACACACAACACATCACTAAAATTTTCCAAAACATCCATTCCCCAATTTACCTCAAATGGCCGAATTCTCACTAGTTCACATACAATGAATTTCCATCAATTTTAACCACTCCACACCTCATATCATCCTATTATATCATCATACAATCATACAACCACTCACCAATACACTCCTAACACATTTTCAAAGTTCAAAGTCTTGACACCTCAAAATTTTACTAAGTTAAAAATCAACATTTTTCACCAAAATTTTCCATAGCATTTCTAGCTTTAATACATCATTCTAAGGCATTATCATCTAATAGACATTTTCCATTTGATCTCTCTAACACAACACATCACAAAATCCCTCTTTAGGGCCCATAATCCAAATTCAAAAATCAACCAATGAAATGTTGAAATAACTCACCCAAATGCAAGGTATATGGCTCCTCCTAAGCATACTTCACCATTGGAGCATGAAAAAGCTTCATGAACACCAAAAATTCTCACAAAACCGCAACTGAAATGGGACTAGATCTCCTCCCACACGCAATTTCAAGGCTTGAAAGTGGTACCAATGGCTTTAGAAGGTGTTTTCCATCAAGTTTCAAGACAACAATCACTTGATTTGGTGGAGAAATGATGTAGTTATGATCCAAAGAAAAACTTGCATAGTGAGGGAGGAAGAGGGGCTTGTGTACGCACAAGGGAGAGAGAAAGAGAGGAAGAGGATGGTAAATAGTGCTTAGGTGAGGTGGACTTAAGTGACTTTTAAGTGGGTGGGTCCCACGCGATTTAAAACTCATCCGAATTTCTCTCCGATTTCACTAAACGTCCGTAAATTCAAAACTTATTTAGAAATTCTAATTTTTTCTATTTTTAGAGATACAGAAATTCTAATTTTTAACATTAACTAATTTCCTTTAATTATACTTGATCAGATGAATCCGGAGTTTTCCGGTCATTCGGAGAAAACACTATTTTACGCTATTGCGCGCGCCGTTGGCATGCTTCCCCAAACTGACTTAATTCCATCAGAGTTTATCAAAATTCATATTTCCTAACTCCATAAACCATTTATCACTCATATTTAAAATCTAGAGCTCAAAACTCAACTGGCATGTTTTACGGTGCAATCGTACTGCGGTATTTTTACCCGCGAAAAATACTATTCACTGATTTTTCTGAAACTTGCCTATCCACTCAATTTTTCGTTCTGAATCCATTTTCAGTGTTATTTTTATCATCTGAGGTTTCTACTCAATTTTTATCCTCCTAGGGTTGTGTGCATGGCTAATTACCATTTTGCCCTTCCTTTGTATTTTGGCCTAATCTTTAGGATTCTCACTAATTCTTCACTTAATCACTCATTTAATATTTTAATACTTAATTTAAAATTGCGAGGTGTTATAATCACCCCACCTTTTAGAATTTTGTCCGCAAAATTACATCTTAACGATCCCGTAACACGGGGTGTAATCGAAGAATCTCATTTCTGTAGTATCCATCATTACTTAGTCCTTCAAAAACTTGATAATTTCGGGGATCTGACCCCTTAACTCATTATATTTTTCACTGTTTCCTTAAACCACTGTTGCTTTTTCGTTCACTGTAGTTCATAATATACTCATTTTACAACTTGTCACTTATGGTGCCACGACCTTTAATTCGCAATATTTTAAGCTCTTCATGGCTTACGGACACACTTTCACCAACTTATAGGTAATAGACGACCACATTACAATTTGTTTGTCTCACTTCATCTCATTCTCATCTTCATCTGTCTTTCTGACCCAATGCTGTTCCCAAAAATCTCTAGTTGTTTCCATAATAGGCTCTAACCGTTCTCATGTGTCTTCACACTTTCTTTAGTACTTAACTCTTTTCGCTGTCCTCACTGTTTCAACCATACTCAAATCTACTAGTCCTTTCCATTACTGTTACTACTCTTATCATTTCATTGCTTTCTTGACTTTCACCCAAGCACATACTTTCTAGTTTCAAGGGCACTTTGTCGTTTCCTACAGTTCCGACTCACATTAAATTCTACACTCATATACTTTATTTTTCCTTGTCACGTGTCTTCACCTCTTCTTAGGTACTCATAACTATATCTTTCTCTTTGTGATACAAAATTAATAATCCTCACAACAGTTTATATTTCCGATTAACCTTTTAGGGTTCTTTAGCCACAAACACACTCCTGAATCTTTCCATATACTAATCATATTCATAACTTACACTCATTATTACTTTCTTCATTAATTGAACCATATCAACTTTATCAACTCAGTCAGCTCAATTCTATACTCAGACCTCTCACGGTCTAAACACAACACTCATCAATGACCTCCATATCGTGGACTCATGCTTAATATTTTCACCCACTAACTATTTTCAACTTTCATTCCACTCCGATGTTGCAACTTAATCATATGTTCTAATTTCTTATACTCTTTTTCATAATCATCGTCATTTAATCATGGATGTCAAACTCAAAACACTATTACTTTACAGCTTTACTCACTTCCACTAAACACTTTGGAACAAATCACTTTCCGACCCACTTCACTATTAGCTGATGGACTATTCAAAATGCCATATCTTTCATATACAAGTCCTATCCGCTAGGAATCCTTGAAACTTAATTATCAAGTCACTTACAATTAATTTCATCATTGCCACTACTTCTATAACTCACCACCAGTTGGTGTATCAGTCTCTCAGAATATCCAAAGCTACCACAAACACTCGTCCATACCTCATTAGTACTTAATCAAAACATCATCAACATTGTGCATTTTCCACACATTTTCCACCATAAGTGGCATATGCGATTATATATAACGCTTCTCAATCTACTTTACCAGCAAAACTAAGCTATTCACTTTTTGGTAATCAATTACAACTATAGTTTCCATCTATTAATACACGTTCGTACTTGACTCTATTACAAATTACCTTTTTCTTAGGGCTAATAATTCACTGTTTTACCCTGAAATCTTGATTATCACTAGCCTTCCTAGAAGGGAACTTACTCAATATGTCAACTTTAACTCACGTTATTATCCATTTTTGGTCACAAGACGAGGATTCCAACTAACTTGCTACCTCACTTAGAGACAATTTTTTTCTTCATCAGACTTACTTTACACCCACAATAGTGCTTCACTATCACACTTCTAAATTCTTAAACTGAGCCTCACCTCTTATACCCAATTCTGACATACTATTGTCCATTTACAAATATATGACCTCGCATTTTGTGTTAATCACATGGAGAAACTCTCTCAATACAGTGGGTAACAACATTCACAGGTTTAACCCCTCGAGCTCTTGCTGTCCTAAGGGCCCCAGATGTAATGACCCACCGATCAGAGAATCCACCCATATGATCCATGCCGTAAAAATGACTTACTACTAGTTGTCCCTATTCTAAAGGCATCCCCCAAATGTTTCTTCTTTGTGCATTTACATCAATTATCTCTACCATACTAACTGTTACACCAATGTGGAACACTTCCTCGTTTCTCATTACTCATATCAAATACTACTAGTCTCCGGGAACTTAACCTGCATAGAGATAGCTATACACTCCTGCACATAGGCCCCACTGAGATCTTCCTACTATCAAATCATATTACATGCACCCAGTGCACAGAGAAATTTATACTCATATTACATCTGTATATAACGGCAAAACTGGTACTCCGTACACTCCAAATCACACATGGGCCCAGTCCATTTGGTGTCTGTATCACCTCTATATATAACATCAAAATATCTTCGGTATATTCACATGGGGCTACCCCCAATAATCTTAATAGTAGTGGTATAATATACACCTGTTACATATAAGTTAATTCATTTTACTCTCTCGTGTCATTCTTCTCACTGGTAGTTTACTTTCGTTTTGGTTACCCGTCGGACCTGGTTTATAACATAGTCACTATTATAATAATTCATATTCTCTTCGTAATTTCGTACACGTTTTCTAACTCTTAATAGTTCCTTCTGTCTTGTTACTGTTCAATCTATAGTCCATTATCTCTTCCTTGCTTATTATTCTCACAGATTGTTTACTCTTTTACTTTGACTATTCACTTGCCATGGTTCATAACATAATCTCTATTCCATAATTCCTAAATTTTCTCAAAGTTCTGTACACATCTCACATCTCTTAGTATAAGTATCATATTTCCCATCACATATGGATTTTCTAATCATTTCTGTCGAATCACAGAAAACTACTTCACCTCAATCCTTGCACTGAAATCTACATTAAGATTCTACATCAGTCCTTGCACTTAAAACTACTCGTCCGTCCTTGCACTGACAATTATACCTCGGCTCACTAACTATTCTTATCATTTTCATCTTGACATTACACATTAACTCTTTTGCTAACCACATAATTCCACACTCTCTGCACACTTTATACATCAGTTCTTTCGTTAACCTCTTACTTTCGGACTTTATTGTCACTTGGTTCGTATACTAATCACTTGATTTCATATTAAGTTTTACATTCATTCATTCACTAATCATACCACTTCGCTTGTTGTTGTACAGTAATGACTCACAAGGTCCTGTAACCTTTCTAATCCAGTGCCTGCTACGGCTCACATAACCTATACTCAATATTATGTATCAATCCATCAATTTTACTACTCACTTCCATCCTTGGTGGTTGTAGAATATTCCTTACCTTGAAAATACCTCTACTCCGTCTATCCATCCTTGTCAAATACCAATACTTTCACAAGCGCACTACTATTAGTAGTACCTATATATAGACCACAAGATCATAATTTCTTTACCATTCTCATTATTGTCTTACACACTATTATACATTTCAACCTTCGTATTCACTTATTACTGACACGTCTGCCAATTTGAATCGGCATCCGTTAACTACAATGGTGCCTTCATGTTATCTTTATCTTATGACATCCCTGTAGATTTTCTCAACTTTTCCTTGTACACATACTACGTAATCACTTCATCCCACCTATGTTTACTCAACACTACCTTATTATGAACTTAATTTCCACATGTCAACATATTTAATTAACACTTCACTAACATAGTCATCTCTAGTGATTAATTCCCATAGTATCAATCATCAAATATTCTATTTATTTCTCTACATGAACCATCCCAATTCACTCAAGCATACACCATTTGTCCCGGTCTCATAACTTCTAATCAAACATAACATATTATAACTCGTAACTAAGCATATCTGTTCACATCTTCCAATAATTCATCAGGTTCTAAGTCACTCACCTTAGTGAAGTCCATTCACCAAGTCCACTTGTACATAATTGTTTTACTATATTACATATATACTTGGAAGTTTCACCAATACCATCTTCATAAAATGGATTCGTCTCGCTTATATATTTATTATACCTAGTACCACAGGGTTCACCCATGCTAATACCGTACATATCATAGATTTGCTCACACTTTCACTTATAATAAAATTTTCTTTTAACTTTCATCAAAGTCAGACAAAATATTTAAGTCTGTTCTCCTTAGGTCTTTTAATATTCGTATTTTACATATTGCCATCTCTTATCTATGGAGCAGTTAACACTGCACCACAACATCAGGCTAAAGACTCACATCCGGTGCTCCAAGGTTGCCACATGGCGCGAGCATCTCATCTTTTGATATGTTATTCTAAACTCAATTACCTTTCTAGAAAGCTATCACATGAGTTATTTCGATCTCGTTTTCTCTGGATATCACCATTTGAAGTTGGATAAGCAAAGTTGCCAGCCAACCCCAAGACAGCTCCAAACATCCTTCACTCAATCAATTACTGCAGAAAATACACTGAACCAATTGCTCTCAAATTTTTATAAAGAAAAATAGACACCTCAAGCTTAAATTTGATATATCATAAACCTAATTTGACGAAGAAACTAAGCGGGAATAATTTTCCTAAAATCGGTCCAGAACTGCCACATGTGCAATAAGCAAATGGGCAGTCTGCGTTTACAGCCTCTTACAGGACGACGACCAACCCAGAATTTTACCGAAAGATAGAGGACATCTCAAAATTCAAAATGGTGTATGGCACGTCCCTATCCGACCTCTGTGGAGGGAGATATACTTTCCCGAAGTTCGCCTAAATTATGCTAATTTACAGAAAATTCGCCAGAGTTTCCTTTATTTTTACAAAATGCCCCAAATTTGCAAATGTCTTCTAAGACCTCAAATGTACCTAATAATCATCGGGTGGCACACACAAGGACCCACAATGCCTTGGGGCATTTACAACCCATCACAGTTTATAGTTATTACTCCATTCATATCACATTGCTTCCTTTATTAATACTTAACACATTTCAATCTTCAAAGTTCATTTGCTAATCATACACATAATCATAATCCTAAAATAGGCTTATTGCCCTTTCATCATATTACATCAAGTATCCATGTACAAATTACAACATCTCAATTACATATTACAACTTACAATTCATAACCTTCAATTACAACATAAAGCATAAACCTTAAAATGACATATACAACTAGAATTAGGCAAAATGACATGAACAAATATGACCATAAATCTCATCCTAGATACCATATGCAATGTTCATGTACTGAGTTTAGCCTAGGCCCAATGGCCACCAAAATGCAAAATATATAATCTTGCCGCTAATGATCCTACGGGCTTCTTGCTCGTCGCTCCGGCACCACTGCTACCTCCTAAAATAAAGCCCCCAAGACGGGGTTAGATATATGAATATATCTCAGTAATTCAGAGGTTCTGGAGAATACTCCGCCCAATGGCTCACTTCGATGCATATAAATAACATAAAATAACATCTTGAAAAACGAGATAAAGCAAGGGATTTAGAGAAACCGGGGATCATAAGGATACAAAATACGACGAAGCTGGAATGGTTGATGCCAATAACACGCAACGTCCAGCCTAATGGCTCGGCATATAAGCCTATGGGTCTCATCCAAGGCGTGTTCCCAGAACATCAAACCAAGGCACCACTCCATCCATATACACCCGAGACTTCCTAGTGTGCTCCTATTCGGATTACACACCACGACCCTAGGTCAACTGGAACTCCCCCTCGGAGACCTATCCAGTGGACGTCCGTAACGCCCGAAGGCAAACTGTCTACTACCCAGAGACTCAGTACATCATATGTACCAACATACATACTAAATGCATGATTATGTTATTCTACATTACTTACATACACTTCCTACCATCACCCTTAACGAGCGTGGTGGAACACACAAGGGGATCAAGCCCCAGTATAAAGAGGTTACCTATATAGTCTTCTCCTGTTAGCTCCTTGTAATATGTTCTTTGAGCTCGTTATACAATAGAAATGCCTACACAGAGGACATTCCCATTCACTACCAACTCATACAAACACATGCAAATTACAATTATATAAGCATGGTTCCAAATACTCACCTCAATCCCACTTGGTTTGGGAGCAAGGGAAATCCACCGAACTCACGGTTCGGGGTTCAAACCTACGTACAGAAACCTATAAAAATCATCTACGAATCATCAATACACGGAAAATATACCAAAATACGAAAACGTCAAAAAACCTCACCCAACAAGGTAGGTTTGGCCTACATAGTGTTATTTTACATTTTATTTTTCTAAATTTTCTTTCTCATTTTCTTGGGCATCCTCTGGTTACCAAAAGGTCATATCAAGTGCCACTTTTCATTTTTTGTCATTCAAACGTCGTTTTGCCTAATAATTTTGCTCTAGGTCCAATTAACCACTCAACACTACCAATTATTTTTCCATTGGTTTTTTAACCTTCCAACCACCACACAACCCATCTAATTACCAAGGTTATTTTTATCATTTGAGACCTTCTACTCAATTTCCTTCCTAGGGTTGTGTGCATGGCTAAATTACCGTTTTTCCCTTTCTTTGTATTTTGGCCTAATTTTCAGGATTTTCACTTGTCCTTCCCTTTAATTCTTATTTAATATATTAATATTTAAACTTAGAAATGTGAGGTGTTATAATGAACATTTTGTATAGCATGAGCCATGTACACCATGCATGTTGTTGTTCATGTAGTAGTATTTGGGCTAAGTATAGTAATTATGTTATTTGTATTTTGAGGCATTTTATTTGTAGTTATATTTGGTATTTGGAGAATTGTAATTTAAAGTATGATGGACCTTGTGTAAATTTATGAAGCATGTATGTGATGGAAGGGCAATAGACCTATTCTAGGTTATGATTATATTGTCAAATGATGTAAATGCATGAAATGGAATTATGTGATTGAAATGAGTAATAAGTTGTAAATGGATTTAACAATTGATTATAAAGTAAATGTAAAATTATATAATTATGTTGTTGTTTGTAAGAGCATCAAGGTTTGTTGATCCTTATGTGCCACCCTTGTTAATTAGGTACATTTTGAGGAGTTAGAACATACTTTGTTAAAGTGAGATTAGTTAATAAAACAAAGGAGATGTCGTCGATTTTTCAAAGAAATGGTCGGTTTTTTAGGCCAACTTTGGGGTTTATATCTCCCTCCACAGAGGTCCAATTGGGACGTGCAATAAACCATTTTAAAGTTTGGATGTCAGATATATTGTCACAAAATTTGGTGCCATTTAGAGTTGTATAGTATCCTGTAGGACGAAATGAACACAGACCACCCAAACTGGACAAGTGCAGGGGCTGTTCGAGTCCCCTATTTCTAAAAATAATGTCTCCCTCAATTCTTACTCATATTAGGCTTATGATCTATCAAATTGAAGATCAAGGTGTCTAGTATTCTGTATAAAAATTTAAGAGCATTTGGTTGAATAAATCGTTCAGAATCGCAGAAATGGTGAGGGAGGTTTGGTGCTCTGTTTGGAGTTGTTTGACACCTTTGCTTGTCCAACTTCAAATAGTTATAATGGGAGCTAGAGAACTCCAAATGAGGGTTGTGGTAGTCGAGTTTAGTTTAACATACTAAAAGATTGGAAAATCATAATGTGTAGATCACGTCCAGTAGTGAAAAGACAGAAGCTTGTTCAGTGTTAGGAAAAGTGAAAAGTGAGATTTATGCTAAGTTTATTTATGGGAACCTCTTAGCATCTTAAAATAAGAATTGTATGATATTTAAGTATGTATAATATTAATTCCGTGTTTAGAATTCAGTTATGATCATAGTTAGTGTCATTACGGTTTATGTTGTTTTCAAATGCTTCCGTAATGAAAAGGAAAAAGTTTACTCGTATTTTTAAATAAGCTACTGTGATTGTAAGTGCGCTTAATATCATAGTCAATGTTAACAATATCGGTACGTAACAGGCTGTTACAAATAACATGATAATCTCCTTGAGCTTAAGAATATGCCTTTACCTTTGTTCTTATATGGAGTTTTACATGCTTAACAATATTTTTTTCCTTTTGAAATATGTGCTTGAATATTTTGAATGCTTACTTAAAAAATTGGAAGATCTAAATATCTTCTTGTTTGACAATGTTTCATATGTGCACACCTTCGAAACAAGAATATATTTCAAATGGTAATTCTAGAACCTTTCAAGTATTGCTTTTTGAAAAGGAATTGTATCTCTTAGATTAGTATATGTTTATGTTTGAAATTTCTTATCTATCATAGCATACCCTATATCATCATTGCTTGTCTCAAAATGCATTAGTATATTTTGATGATAATCATGTACTTGTTAATCTTGAATCATGCCTTAACCATGCTTGAAATATTCCTAAAGATTCAAGTGCATATGTGTTTGGTTTGTCCTATTCTGTGGTTGATAACATAATACATGTTTCATTTTGTACATCAACCTAATCTATGCTTGAAGATGTACTTCAATGATATTTGTAGCTAACCTTTGATTTGAAAAGCTTTAAGAGTTAATTTTGCAAATGGAAATCAGATGTGGTAACCAAATATTGAAGTGCCAAGCATATCTGGACAAAGAAAGAGATGGATGGAGAGCAACAAAAAGAGATTTTCTTCACATGCTCAAAAATGGAAAACTCAAAGGAAGAAAACTTAAGTAATAATGATTTCCATAAATGAGGAGCATCACACTTTACAATAGTTGATAAGTATCACTATCCCTAAACTTTCATGGAGATCTATATCTTGGATAGGTGCTTGATACAATACTTGTTGATAAGGTATTTTTACATGGTAGACGCATTCCTTACATGAGAAGTATGCTTAGTATAACAAAAATGCCTAATTAGATCTTATATCTTGAATCTTGTCAATGCATATAAGGTTTATTTTACTAGAATATATATGTTTCAAATCCTATAACATATTTTATCATGATGAGATTTTCATTCACAAATAACTTGCTTATTAATGTTATAAATCTCATAAAAAAAGACGTCATTGTTTTAAAATGTGTTTTTGAAGATGGAAAATCCCTTAATAACATTTTAGAAAAAAAAATTGCGTAACAACCCTTGAAAAAGATTTCATGATTTTGAAAGTACTTTTCATCTCCCTAATCTTTTGAGAATAAAGAATATGTTTGGATATTTGCTATAATTGTTGCACTCTCTCAACTTATTTTGATAAATGTTATTGAATCTTAAGATAAGGTTTTAGAAAGTTCCAAACATCAATATTTTGAAAGGATATATAAATGAGAATTTTAAAATTTCAAAAGATAGGCCTCATTCTTCAAAATATGCATATTCTCTTAAGGACTTGTATATTGCATATTTTGGTTGTGTATGTAATTATGTCAAAATGGGAGAACTTTTGAGTCTAGATGATTATGTTGAGAACCTTGGCATATGTATGAATCATGAGCTTTGGAAGGACTAATGTATTTTGTAAACATCCTATCATGATGTTATTTATTGTGTAAAAGCCATGATTTACCTTTGATAAGGATTGGACCTTGATGATAAATGATGTAATATGAATACTTGTATAACCATTGTTCAAGGATGTATTTGAGGTCATGATGTGGTATTTTGAAGTGTAGGTGAATGTGTATAATGAAAGGTGCATGACAAGTTGTAATCTATTGAGTTGGTGTATGATGTTATATAACTATTATGAAATCAAGATATTGGTCTATTAGGTGCATTTAAGAACAAGGAAGTGGAATAATGCATTCCTAGAATGATGGTGTAAAATAAAAGAGCTATTTTTGCAAAACGCGGCGTGCTTGCTGACTTGCTCGCTTAAGCGAGAAATCCAACTAGCTGGCCTTGAAGAAGACAATGGCTTCAGTTTAATAAATTGCTCGCTGGTCTCCTTGCTTTAGCGAGCAGATCAGCGAGTGAGCCTAATGCTCGCAGACACAAGCTCGCTTAAGCGGGGTCCTACCGAGTAAGCAAGACCAACCTGAGCTGAGGTAACAGGGCAAAACAAAGG
>JAVKPL010011282.1:0-50700 GCA_032173675.1 Gastrolobium villosum
GGGCCTATTTCATTAGCTCCATATCGGATGTCGCCACCGGAGTTGGCTGAGCTGAAGAAACATATTGAGGACCTTTCGGGGAAGGGTTTCATTCGGCCGAGTGTGTCTCCATGGGGAGCCCCGGTCATTTTTGTGAAAAAGAAAGATGGGTCTATGCGGTTGTGCACCGACTACAGACAGCTGAACAAGGTGACAATCAAGAACAAGTATCCCCTTCCTCGCATTGATGATTTGTTGGATCAGCTTAAGGGAGCTTGCGTGTATTCAAAGATTGACCTCCGGTCCGGATACCATCAAATTCGGGTGAAGCCGGAGGATGTTCCAAAGACCGCTTTTCGTTCGAGATACGGTCACTATGAGTATTTGGTGATTCCGTTTGGACTCACCAATGCACCCGCAGTGTTCATGGATTACATGAACAGGATTTTTCAGCCATACTTGGATCAGTTCGTGATAGTTTTCATTGACGACATTTTGATTTACTCCAGGACAGAGGAGGAGCATGTTGAGCATTTAAGGATTGTGTTGCAAGTGCTGAAGGAGAAAAAGTTGTATGCTAAGCCTTCGAAATGTGAGTTTTGGCTCAAGTCTGTAAAGTTTTTGGGTCATGTGATTTCTGCTGAGGGAGTGGCAGTTGATCCGAACAAGATTGAGGCCGTGCTAGAATGGGAAAGGCCCAAGGCGGTTACCGAGGTGAGAAGCTTTCTGGGTTTGGCAGGTTATTATAGGAGGTTCATCAAGGGATTCTCCATGCTAGTGTTACCTTTGACTCGCCTTACTCGGAAGGAGACTCCATTCGTGTGGACTCACGAGTGTGAGGAATGTTTTCAGGAGTTGAAGGAGAGACTGACTACTGCCCCTGTGTTGGTCCTTCCGGATCCTGCTGAGGAGATTGAGTTGTATACTGACGCTTCCGGAAAGGGGTTGGGCTGTGTGTTGATGCAGTTGGGCAAGGTTATTGCTTATGCTTCGAGGCAGTTGAAGCCTCATGAGGAAAACTACCCGACTCATGACTTGGAGTTGGCAGCGATTGTGTTTGCTTTCAAGATTTGGAGGCATCATCTCTATGGCATGAAATTCGCTGTGTTCAGTGACCACAAGAGCTTGAAGTATCTGTTTGATCAGAAGGAGCTGAACATGAGACAGAGGAGATGGATGGAGTATTTGAAGGACTACGACTTTGAGTTGAAGTACCATCCTGGCAAGGCCAATGTGGTAGCCGATGCTTTGAGTCGGAAATCGGTGAATCTATCCAGTTTGACCATGGGTGATTATGACATCATTGAGCTGTTTCGAGATCTGAAGGTGACTTCGTTATTTGGGGGTGCACTTCTGGAAATGGAAACCGTGCAAGTTGAAAATGAACTCTTGGAAAAGATTAAAGAGGCGCAGGTGCAAAGAGAGTGTTTGGACTATGTGAAGAACCAGGATGGTGTGTCCTGGAATGAGGATGGATTACTTATGTTTCAGAAGAGGATTGTGGTTCCTCGAGGTCCTTTGACCGAAGAGGTTATGGCAGAGGCCCATAAGGGCCAGTTTACTATCCACCCTGGTGCTACAAAGATGTATCAGGACTTGAAGAGGAATTTCTGGTGGCCTGGTATGAAGAAAGATATAGCGATATATGTGTCCAGATGTTTGATTTGCCAGAAAGTAAAGATAGAACACCAGAAGCCGTCTGGTAAACTTCAACCTCTTGAGATACCGCAGTGGAAGTGGGAGAGTATTTCCATGGATTTCGTGGTGGGATTACCCAAGACTCAGGCTGGTTGTGATTCGATATGGGTCATTGTGGACAGATTGACGAAGTCTGCCCATTTTCTTCCAGTGAAGGTAAGCTTCACTACCGAGCAGTTAGCCAGACTTTATGTCCGCGAGATTGTGAGGCTTCACGGGGTGCCCGAGAGTATCATTAGTGATAGGGATCCGAAGTTCACATCTCGGTTCTGGGAGGCGCTGCAGGAGGCTTTTGGTACACAGTTGAGACTGAGTACGGCCTATCACCCTCAGACTGATGGACAGACTGAGCGGACCATTCAGACATTGGAGGACATGTTGAGGGCTTGCACGCTGGAGCAGGGTTCAACATGGGATAGGTACCTGCAACTGGTGGAATTTTCGTACAACAATAGTTTCCATGCTAGCCTGGGCATGGCACCCTACGAGGCGCTATATGGTAGGAGGTGTCGGACTCCTACCTGTTGGTCTGAGGTTGGAGATAAAGAGTTATTTGGCTTAGACTTTGTCCAAGATACAACCCAGCAGGTCCAGATGATCAGAGAGAAATTGAAGCAGGCGCAGAATCGCCAGAAGAGCTACTATGATGTTAAGCATCGTCCACTGCAGTTCAGTGAGGGTGAGCACGTGTTCGTGAGACTTTCACCTGTAACGGGTGTTGGACGGGCACTCGGAGTGAGGAAGCTGAGCCCGCGATTCATTGGGCCTTACCAGATCCTTGGTAGGGTAGGACCAGTTGCCTACCGGCTTGCCTTGCCTCCGAACTTGGCCAACATCCATGACGTGTTTCACGTGTCTCAGCTTCGGAGATACATTGGAGATCCTTCGCACGTGGTGCAACCAGATGATGTGGAGGTTCGGGAGAACCTAAAGACTCCGGTCGGACCACTCAAGATTCTCGATCGCGGCGAGAAGCGGCTGAGGAGCAAGACCATTCCGATGGTCAAGGTGCAGTGGACTGGACGAACTCCTGAGGAGTGCACTTGGGAGCGTGAGGATGAGCTTCTCCGACAGTACCCTGAGTTTCGAGACAGGTATGTTTCTGATTTTGAGGACAAAATCCTTAAAAAGGTGGGGTGAATGTAAGAACCTGCACCGTTAATTAAGAAAATTAATTAAATAAATATATGAGAGTTAGGAGATAATTCCATAATTGACCCTAAGAATTAATATGAGGTATAAATAATTATGTTGAGTGAGTAAAAAATACTGTAAGTCGCTTTTCGGGTGAAAAGTGCAAAAACCGGCTCTGCTTCTCGGTATAAATGCGTGTCGATAAAGTATCCTTGAAAATTATAATAAAAATCTGAATATTTATAGAAAATTACGTAGGACTAGTGAAATGAGTTTCAGGGTAAAATAATGAGAACTGGTATCAAAACGGATACTGGCTATGGAAAAGTGCGTACCGGAAAGGTGCTGCGAAAATTAAATAAAAAATATGATAAATCTTAGAAAAATGTTTAGGTTCAGATCCCAAGTTTGGGATTAAAATGATAAGCGGATCTACGAGGGTTAATACTGCGTGAGATCACTTGACAATTATAAATAGCCTCTTTACGCATAACCCTAGGTCAGAAACCTAGTGCCTCCACTTGCCCTAAAAGGATGATTTGAAATATAAATAGAAAAAAAAGGGGATCCAAACCCTAGGTTATTTTGTAGACTCAGCAGCTGAATAGTGTGGCAGCATGTGGGAGCTTTCTTGGAGTCTTAGCTTTCTTCTCCAAAGTTTCCATCTTTTTCCTCCTCTCCTCCATTGAAACATCACCCAACCATTAAAGCTCTGGTTTTGTTGAAAGAGAACCCATTGTTGAAGGGGATTTGGGTGCTTTCTCAATCTCTAAAGTTTCCATTTTTTTTTCTGTTCTCAAAAGGATCCAAGGTAAACCTAATTATCCCCTTTTGTAAATCCATAATTTTTGTTAAAATCCTTGTTATATGTTACTGTTGATGCAGAATCGTATACTGTGCGCTATCTGTAGATGACCATTATTTTGTCACTTTTGTTTTATTGATCGCATGATTTCAAAATGAATTTATGTACTTTTTCGTACAAGAAATCGGTCGCTGAGTCAAGTGTAAAATGCTTTTTCTGAATCCACTATGTCCAAGTTGTTTATATATATATACAAGAACCCACAGGGAGTCGATTTCGTGTATCCCTGTATGTAATTTCGTTTATCTATGTTTATCTATGTTTATATATATAGTTTCGTTTATCTATATACATAGATAAAAAAGGCAACGTATACAAATCTACAGTACAGGAAGTCATTGAGTTGAAAAGTTTGAAAAGTTAGAAAATTTGAAAAGTATGATTACTTTGTATATGTCAAAGTTAAACATAGGTACATATATATTATTAGTTTACCTGACTCGGTACTGTACACAATTTCTTTGAATACGTTAAAGTTTTAAATTGTTAAAAGTCTTATTTTGTTAAAGTTTTATAATGTTACGTATTGTACTTTTAAAGCATTAGAGTTTTATATTGCTAAAGTTATATATTGTTACGTTACTGTTCTCGGTTTTATATATATATATATAATATACATATATTTGTGGCTATATTTATATATATTTATAAGATAATAATTATCTAAAAATAAATAAGTTAAATGGTATATCTTAGAAAGGATCTCCGGTTTGAATAAAAAAAAAAGAAAATAATATCTGATTGCCTTGGAATTTTAGAATATGTATATTGATACTATGATGGTCATTGAACCAGATCTGTGAGTGCATTGGATTCTATTTGTGGTGTGGACCCTTGTGATACCGAGTTCGAGTCGGAGGGGCATACGGGTACAAGTAAGCTTTCGTGTCCTCGGTTTAGCCACTGTTGGTTCCACCATACCCCATGGGGGGATGGTTTATATGCATGTTGTGCTTTCATGTTTTTATATTTGAACTGTTCTAAGTTGTTATGTGCAATGGCTTTTAATATGTATGTGATGTTCCACCTAGACGGCAAGCCTGAGTATGTAGCGTCATACAATATGGTGGGGCTGTGGGTGGGTGCAAGTAGCGTCTTGCACTATCTGTAGGATTTAGACGTATTTCCTGCATTTCTCTGGCCAGTAGAATTGATTTGACACACATTACATGATTATCTGTTGCATTGCACTGTTTTCATAACTTATATTGTAAACTGTTTTTAAAACTTATATTACACATGTAAGTGAGCTTGGGGTGGAAGTTCCTTGAGGACCCCCTTGTCTTACTGAGATTTCTTGTTAGAGATCTCACCCCACGTTTGGGGCATCATTTCAGGTTCAGGTAATGCTGGGGTTGAAACCTCAGGCGGCAGGAGGCCGGAGCTGACTTAGTTAGTTGCAGATATGCTGATGCTGGACTGTGTTTATTGCTGTTATGTTTTTTGTTTCATTTAAATAATATTATGTTGAGACTTATTTGGCTATGTTGCCTTGTTTGTGTGAGCATGGGGTTGTCCATGCCACGTTTGACTATGTTGAATTTTATGTTCGAGTTGTAATAACATAGAAACTTATTATATATGAATATGAGGTATCTCAGTTAGATGTCTATTGCAATCATATACAGGCGATATTTTTGAAAATAAATTGAGTAATGCAACTTGGTAATTATAATGACGTCATAATTGAATTTAAGAAAAAGTTTTTCCGCATATTAATTAAGCGTGGCTTAATACGATAACATGTTAACAAACCGGGTATACACGGGGTGTTACAACTACCAAGATTGTATCTGCCCCCTTGGAGACCGGTAATCCCCCAATAAAATCAAGCGACACATCCTCCCACACCTGATGAGGAATGGGCAATGGCTGCAATAATCCTGCGGGCTTTAGATGATCATACTTCTGTTGCTGACAAACATCACAAGCTCGTACAAAATTGGCTACATCCTTGCGCATGCCCTTCCAATAAAAGACCCCAGCTACTCTTTTCAGTGTTCGTAATTCCCCAGAATGACCACCCCAAGGAGAAGAATGAAATTCTATGAGGATGGCATTAATCCGTGGAGAGTGTCGAGGGAGAACCAACCTGTTTTTATACCACAAACTGCCTTTGAGCACCTGATAGCCGGGATGAGAGTTAGCATCTTGTAACACATCAGTAAAAATTCCTTTAGTCACGGGATCCAGAAGAATCTCTTCGGACAGCCCCTGTAAATCCGGACTTGTCACCATGGTTAACTCCTTGCAGTCCATGACACGAGACAGAGCATCCGCTGCTGTATTCTCCCTTCCAGGTTTGTAACGTATCTCAAAATCAAATCCCATCAGTTTGGCCACCCATTTTTGTTGACCCTCTACCATTAAACGTTGTTCGGTTAAATACTTGAGGCTCCTATGATCAGTGGTAATCACAAAATGGCGGCCCAACAAATAATGACGCCATTTATAAACGGCAAAAACAATGGCTTTTAATTCCCGCTCATAAACGGATAACAACTTGTCTATCTCTGAAAAAGCCTTACTTAAAAAAGCAATGGGTCGGCCCTCCTGCATCAGAACTGCCCCCATACCCGCTCCTGATGCATCTGTCTCCACAAAGAATGTCTCCTCAAATTGTGGTAATGCTAGTGTGGGCAGTTTCAACATCTCCGCTTTGAGAGCTTCAAAGGACAATTGGGTCTCATTAGTCCACAGGAAACTATCCTTCTTAAGCAATTGTGTCAATGGTTTTGCAATTTGACCATATTGCCTCACGAATCTCCTGTAATACCCTGTTAGTCCTAAAAATCCCCGAAGGCCCTTCACATTCGTTGGGGTCGGCCACTGTTGCACAGCTGCTATTTTTTGCTGGTCGGCCTTCACCCCATCCTTGGAGATGATGTGACCTAAGTACTCCAGTTCTCTTTCCACAAACGTGCATTTTTTTTTATTTGCAGAAAAGTGATTTTGTCTCAAGATATCCAACACCATTTGCAAGTGTTCACAGTGTTGGTTCATATTGGTGCTATAAACCAAAATGTCATCAAAGAACACCAAAACGAATTTACGTAAATATGGCTTGAAGACCGTATTCATCAAAGACTGAAACGTGGAAGGAGCATTCCTCAAGCCAAAGGGCATAACGAGGTACTCATAGTGCCCCTCATGCGTACGAAACGCGGTTTTCTCAATATCCTCCACCCTCATCCTAATTTGATTATAGCCAGATTTTAAATCCAGCTTGGAAAATATTTCTGCACCGTTCAATTCATCAAGTAATTCGTCAATAACAGGTAAAGGAAATTTATCAGGGATTGTTACCTTGTTCAGTGCTCTATAATCCACACAGAATCGCCAACTTCCATCTTTTTTCCTCACCAAGATCAGTGGGCTTGAGTAAGGACTGCAACTGGGTCTGATCATCCCCACTTCTAACATCTCTCTGACAAACCTTTCAATTTCTTCCTTCTGATAGTATGGGTAGCGATAAGGTCTGATGTTTGGGATGTCTGCTCCTTGCTTCAACAGGATTTTGTGGTCACATTCTCTTGAAGGAGGTAATTCAGAAGGAGCTGTGAATACATCTCCATATTCCATCAATAGCTCTGCAACTCGAGGGCTCTCTGCTGCTGTAGCCGTGGCCTTCATTGTTGAGTATCCCAACTCAATATAATATCCCTCAGTCCCTTTCCTCCATGACCGATTCAGGCTTTGGTAAGAGACCTGACTATATGAAAGTTCAGGATCCCCTTGCAAGGTGACCATACTCCCCTGCCATGGAATCCGTAGCGACAAATCATGGAAATTGGCTTGAATATCTCCCAATCCTTCCAACCAAGAAAATCCCAGCACAATATCGACTCCCTTTAGGCCAAAGATGTAGAAGTCTTGGATGATGGACACATTAGACAGGACCAAGGTAACAGCCTGACAAATACCCATACCTTGGACTTGGTGGCCGTCTCCTACCTCAACGCGGAATGCTTTGGATTGAACCGAAGGTATGCCAACAGCTTTCACCACCTGTTCCCCAATAAAATTGTGAGAAGCCCCTGTATCAACCAACACCATCACCCGATGACCAAGGATCGATCCCCATAATTTCAGGGAACGATTAGAAGTGATTCCCACCACGCTTTGGATGCTGAGTTGGAGGATCTCAGGCGGTTCGTTTCCTCCTTCGTCAGGTTTCGCTTCCTCCTCTCCATCGCCTTCTCCATCATCGTACACCAGCATCACCCTCATCTGTGGGTTAGGGCACACATGCCCAGGACCGAAGGGTCCACCGCAACGGAAGCATAGGTTGCGTTTCCGGTGGTCAGCTTCCTCCTCTGGTGATAACCGTCGGAAGTTGTTCCTCCGACGACCGTCCGACGCACTGGACGCCGCTCCTGTTGGTGGGTTGACTCCACCGCCTTCCATCGTCGTTCCCCCTACTCGATGCACGCTCCCATTTGTGTTGCTGGCCGCGGACGTGTTAGGTGAGTGAGTTGGTGAAGTATGTTGGGCTGAGGTATGTTGGGCTGAAGTGGCTGGCCCATTATACCCCCACTTACTCCCCCCTCTATTACCCAACGCAGGCCTTCCACTGTGGGTGTGGCCCACATGCATTCCATTCCCTACACGGCCCATTCCTCCTTCTCCTCCCTTCAACACCGCCTCTCGTTCCTCTACCCTCTGCGCGAGCAACATCATCTCACCAATATCCCTAGGAGAGTGAAGGCGGATTTCAGCTCGGATCTCCGCTCTTAACCCCGTCAAAAAGGCCGCCTGCATCAATTCCTCATCAGCTTGCCCTAATGGAGCGGACAACACCTCGAATTGCTTTCGGAATTCAGCCACCGTCCCCAGCTGCTTCAACTCCATCAACGCTTCATATGGGTTGCCAGATGGAGATGCGTGAAAGCGTTGGAGGACCGCCGTCCGGAATATCAGCCACTCCGCTAACGGATTCCGAGGTTCCCACCATTGGAACCAACTCAGAGCCTCTCCCTCCAAGCAAATCGATGCCGTCTCCAACTGCTCCTCTGGCGGAATATGATTGACCCTGAAGTATCTCTCTGCTCTAAAGATCCACCCATACGGATCCTCTCCTGAAAAATATGGAACCTCAACCCTCTTCATCCTCTCCTCATCTCTCACCGTTCGAGGACAGGTCTCATGGTTACCTCCATGGCTTCCAGTTCCTTCGCTATTGGCTCCTCCGTTTCCTCCTGCTCGCGCCATTTCATGAAGCGTTCGCATCACCTCTGCCAAGTTGGTTTCAATCCGCCGAATCCCATCCTCTGTTCCTCCTACTCGGGCTTCCAGCGTTTCTATTCGATGATCCATGTTTCGTGTATACACCATTCAAGGATTAATTTCCCAGAAAAGTGCTTTGATACCAATTGTTGGTACCTGGATTTGGTGCTTGAAATAACAAGAAAAGGGTATCCAATTAAAGGAAACTACTGCAACTTTATTATGAGCAAAACAGAGCCATACACCAAGGTGATTACACTCTTGTTGGAAAACAGAAAACTACCCAGCTGGACTCTCCTCTCTTCAATGGACTGGCCGATTGAAGAGATTACAACCCACACCTCACCATTTCTATTACTCAGGGATATCCTAACAAACCTCATCCCCCCCCCCTTTATATAATCCTACCTTCTCTCTCTATAACTAACTTATTTTCCCTGCCTCCTCTTTCCTTCCCCTCCAGAATCTTCCTCTCCAATCATAGCCTGCCATGTGCCCCCTCCAGCAACTGATTGTGGTTTGTCTTTACCTTCTCCTCCAATATCTTCCTCTCCATTCATAGCCTGCCATGTGTCCCCTTCAGCAACTGACTGTGGTTTGTCTTTTCCTCTATTTTTATGGACCTTCCTAGCATATACTTGGGCATAAGGCTTAAGAGGCCCATCACCATGTATATTGCATTAGTGGCACATTTATTATATCCTATTTCATTATGATACTCCAGCTTTGGAGCTTTGAATTGATCATTATTTCGCTGCCCCTATTGTAAAAGGGATATTTGTGGTCATTAGTTCTTAAAACTTGTTATAGCCGTTCGTTCTTGAAAATGCTATGAATATATTGGGTTATCTTACTTGAGTTAAAGATGCTGGAATTAATTGAGTTTCACTTAATTTGTTTTAAGGGCCCATATGGTAGACAAAATAGGATAAAATTGATATAATAAGATCGTTGGATTAGAGCAGTAAAAAAGGCGGGCCTTATAAAAACATATCTTATCCTATATTTGATATGATAACGTTATTATATATGGTGTTTGAGGCAAATCATATCATATATTGTTATGATATGAAATAAATAGACAAAAATATCATTTTTAACATAATTTCATGTGATTTTTAAAATTGATTTTTAAAGTATTTTTTTACTTATTTATGCATTAGTTCTTATTTTAAATTAGTCAAAAAATATAAGTTTAGATAAAATATATAAATAACTTGCCAAAAAAATTAAAATAAAAAATTATATCCTAACCAAATAATTTCTTGAAAATTAGGTTTCAAATTGATCGTCAATATTGGTGGTTATAAAAGTGGCGGCGAGTGCGATGGGTGACCGATTAAAGTGATGGCGGTTGTTGGAGCTAGTGATTATGGGTTGTGGTGATGACATCGACAATGGCCGATGACAATAGTGATGGATGATGGATGGCAGCGACAACAATGGCAATGGTGGCAATGTGGTTAGTGCATAGTGGTTAGTGATAGTGATGGCCCGAGGTGACGACAACAATTGTGGCGACTAGCTGGTGTGGTGGTTGTAGGTGGGATAATTGGTGAAGGTGGGGATGATGGTGGTGATCAGTGGCAATTGTGGTGGCTGACTGATGGCAGAGGTGGTAGAGGCAGTGATGATTGGTGCGTCGTGGTGGGCTAAGGTGGTAGTGACAAGTGAAAGTGGTGGTGGTGGTGGTTAGGGCAGTGATGGCCGATGATAATGGTGGTGGTTGGTTGATGGATGATGGTGGTGATATTTGGTGGTACAAGTGATTGATGGCCTGCAGCGCCGATGGTGACAGTGGTTGGTGGGAAGGGCCGACACTAAACAAAGTTTATAGGAGAAAAGCATAGAATTGTATTTAGGATGATAGGGATGAGATATTTGTTATTCTATCATATATGTTTCTAATTTGAGTTCTCTTTTAAGATAACTTATCTGGTTGCGGACCAAATAAAATGAGCCAACATGATAAACTTATCATATCTTGTCGGTTCATCAAATAATAGATTATAGCATAATATGACGGTCTATGCGATTTTATTATCTTTATCTTGACCACCAAACGAATCCTAAATTATATTTAATGAGATGAAAACAAATAGGTTGCTTTAGTTAGTAAAACATGACAATATGCAGAATCTCTTAAAATTATGTGAGGACAACATTTATTATGTCAAATGTTAGCTACTCTGATGTTTTTGGATTTTCATCTCATGACCGAGACATATTATTATTATGGGAACATTTACAATTTATGGCAAACCATATATTTTCTCTAGATATTGTATTAGTCTATTAGTAGTGTTTGGTACTAGGGTCAGTTATCAATTCCTGGGAAAGTATGGAAGGGAAAATAGGAAAGCCACGTTTGGTTAAAAGTAAAAAGTTACCCGGGTAATTTTTTCCCCGATTTTGCAATTGTGTGCAAAGTGGTGTGCAGACACCATCGTTGAAACTCCATGGTGTACTTGGAATTCTTGCTTGCCCGGGGAAGTAAATAATAAACAATAATTAGGTGTATGATCTATAAGGTATTGTGTTCGCAAAAATCTGGTACCAAACTTTATCGCAGCTGCATGACCCCAACTGCATTTTCCATAGTCGCATTTCTGAGGAGGCCACCAATCCAGAGTTGCACAGACAAAATCTTCATCAATCTAACCAATAACAGATTTCCCATGAATAAAAACAATACCTTTAACATCTTCAACTCCTCTTTCATTCAGAGCATTCACTCCAATGAATCTGAAGCTTACCAAATACATCCTTAAACACAGACCCAGAAGCTGTTGGGAAATAAACACCAATTACCCCTTCCAGGACCTGTTTAGAATGGTTTCCAACAAGCAAAATAAATGTTCTAATGACAACTATGCATGAACCAAAAACACCAAGCAACACAAGTCAATTTTAACGTGGAAAACCTCCTTAATGTAAGGAGTAAAAACCACGGGACCGATTTCGGAGTCCACCCAAATTCTCCACTATCAACAAAGTGAGATTACAAATGGTTCCAAAGCAATTACAATCAGCTATAGCACCATCAAAACAACTTCACAACTAGTTGTACCAAAAGATGCAAGAGACATACATATATGACCAAACTTCTGTCCGAAATTAATCTAAAATAACATAAGCGTCTACTCCCAAATCGCAACGGTCAGATTAAAGAGCAACAAGAGAGGAACACACTGACCAAATTTGAGGACAATCGAACGGTAGACCAAAGAGAAACCTCTCTCTGAACTTCACTGCCCAGAACAGAGCAGAAAAACGATGGCCTCTGTTTGCAGCTGAATAATTCCCTCTTGACAGCTCCAATCGCAAAACTGAACGGTCAAACTCTAGTACAGTATGTTGTAAACCTTGTACCAAAATTTCAGCTCAGATCAACGGTTCATTTGGGAGAGATGAATCTCGCAACCTTGCTGCCTTCTGCAGAACTCTACACACAACCAGTTCGGTTTTCAATTTTCTGCAGATGATGCAGACCTCCGATCAAGATTCTTACCGGTAGATATGAAGAGACATGAGTTGGGAAGGTACTGAAAAAATTTCAGCTCAATCGGACCACAAACGAATGAGATATCACAGAATCTTCAGACCCTGCTCCTCCCACTCTTCACCTGCGAATTTGGTGGCTGCTCTCCCTTCTTTCTTCTCTTCTAAAATGCTCTCCTCACACACTCAAATGGCTGCTAAGCATACTACACAAAAGGAACCCTAGATTTTATTCCTTATTGGGCTGGACATTTGGGCTTTTAATTTGTAAAGGCCCAACAAATCTCCCCCTCCAGTCCAATGAGGGAGAAAATCTAGGGTTCCTTTAGTGTAGTATGCTTAGCAGCCATTTGAGTGTGTGAGGAGAGCATTTTTGAAGAGAAGAAAGAAGGGAGAGCAGCCACCAAATTCGCAGGTGAAGAGTGGGAGAAGCAGGGTCTGAAGATTCTGTGATATCTCATTCGTTTGTGGTCCGATTGAGCTGAAATTTTTTCAGTACCTTCCCAACTCATGTCTCTTCATATCTACCAGTCAGAATCTTGATCGGAGGTCTGCATCATCTGCAGAAAATTGAAAACCGAACTGGTTGTGTGCAGAGTTCTGCAGAAGGCAGCAAGGTTGCGAGATTCATCTCTCCCAAATGAACCGTTGATCTGAGTTGAAATTTTGGTACAAGGTTTACAACATACTGTACTAGAGTTTGACCGTTCAGTATTGCGATTGGAGCTGTCAAGAGGGAATTATTCAGCTGCAAATAGAGGCCATCGTTTTTCTGCTCTGTTCTGGGCAGTGAAGTTCAGAGAGAGGTTTCTCTTTGGTCTACCGTTCGATTGTCCTCAAAATTGGTCAGTGTGTTCCTCTCTTGTTGCTCTTTAATCTGACCGTTGCGATTTGGGAGTAGACGCTTATGTTATTTTAGATTAATTTCGGACAGAAGCTTGGTCATATATGTATGTCTCTTGCATCTTTTGGTACAACTAGTTGTGAAGTTGTTTTGATGGTGCTATAGCTGATTGTAATTGCTTTGGAACCATTTGTAATCTCACTTTGTTGATAGTGGAGAATTTGGGTGGACTCCGAAATCGGTCCCGTGGTTTTTACTCCTTACATTGAGGAGATTTTCCACGTTAAAATTGACTTGTGTTGCTTGGTGTTTTTGGTTCATGCATAGTTGTCATTAGAACATTTATTTTGCTTGTTGGAAACCATTCTAAACAGGTCCTGGAAGGGGTAATTGGTGTTTATTTCCCAACAACTGGTATCAGAGCTTGTGTTATTTTTGCCTGTTGACTTGTGATTAAATATGGAGGTTAATACAAGTAGAATGGTTACACTGAATGGTTCAAATTATCATGTATGGAAAGGAAAGATGGAAGATCTTCTTTATGTGAAGGAGTATCACTTGGCTGTCTTTGGTAATGAGAAACCACAAAATAAAACCGAAGAAGAATGGAAGTTGATTCACAGACAAGTTTGTGGTTACATCAGGCAGTGGGTAGATGATAATGTTTTGAATCATATTAGTGATGAGACTCATGCACGGACACTGTGGAACAAGCTTGAACAACTATTTGCAAGAAAGACCGGTAATAACAAACTCTTCTTGATTAAGCAGAGATGATGATGTTGAGGTATCAAGAAGGTACTTCTATGACTGATCACTTGAATAAATTTCAAGGAATTATTCTTCAGTTAGCGGGAATGGGAATCAAGTTTGAAGATGAAGTACAAGGGTTATGGTTGCTTGGTACTTTGCCCGACTCGTGGGAGACGTTTAGAATGTCTCTATCTAATTCAGCCCCTGATGGTATAATCAACATGGATTTGGCGAAAGGTAGTATCTTGAATGAAGAAATGAGAAGAAAGACTCAAGCTTCATCTTCTAAGTCAGAAGTCTTAGTTACAAAAAGAAGGGGGAGAAGTAAAAGCCGAGGTCTGAAGAATAAAGAAAGAGGAAGAAGCAAGTCTAGCAAGTTTGACAATGTTGAGTGTCACTATTGTGGTTTGAAAGGACATATAAAGAAGTATTGCTGGAAAATGAAGAAAGATAATAAACAAGAAGTAAGGAGTAAAAACCACGGGACCGATTTCGGAGTCCACCCAAATTCTCCACTATCAACAAAGTGAGATTACAAATGGTTCCAAAGCAATTACAATCAGCTATAGCACCATCAAAACAACTTCACAACTAGTTGTACCAATAGATGCAAGAGACATACATATATGACCAAGCTTCTGTCCGAAATTAATCTAAAATAACATAAGCGTCTACTCCCAAATCGCAACGGTCAGATTAAAGAGCAACAAGAGAGGAACACACTGACCAATTTTGAGGACAATCGAACGGTAGACCAAAGAGAAACCTCTCTCTGAACTTCACTGCCCAGAACAGAGCAGAAAAACGATGGCCTCTGTTTGCAGCTGAATAATTCCCTCTTGACAGCTCCAATCGCAAAACTGAACGGTCAAACTCTAGTACAGTATGTTGTAAACCTTGTACCAAAATTTCAGCTCAGATCAACGGTTCATTTGGGAGAGATGAATCTCGCAACCTTGCTGCCTTCTGCAGAACTCTACACACAACCAGTTCGGTTTTCAATTTTCTGCAGATGATGCAGACCTCCGATCAAGATTCTTACCGGTAGATATGAAGAGACATGAGTTGGGAAGGTACTGAAAAAATTTCAGCTCAATCGGACCACAAACGAATGAGATATCACAGAATCTTCAGACCCTGCTCCTCCCACTCTTCACCTGCGAATTTGGTGGCTGCTCTCCCTTCTTTCTTCTCTTCTAAAATGCTCTCCTCACACACTCAAATGGCTGCTAAGCATACTACACAAAAGGAACCCTAGATTTTATTCCTTATTGGGCTGGACATTTGGGCTTTTAATTTGTAAAGGCCCAACAAATCTCCCCCTCCAGTCCAATGAGGGAGAAAATCTAGGGTTCCTTTAGTGTAGTATGCTTAGCAGCCATTTGAGTGTGTGAGGAGAGCATTTTTGAAGAGAAGAAAGAAGGGAGAGCAGCCACCAAATTCGCAGGTGAAGAGTGGGAGAAGCAGGGTCTGAAGATTCTGTGATATCTCATTCGTTTGTGGTCCGATTGAGCTGAAATTTTTTCAGTACCTTCCCAACTCATGTCTCTTCATATCTACCAGTCAGAATCTTGATCGGAGGTCTGCATCATCTGCAGAAAATTGAAAACCGAACTGGTTGTGTGCAGAGTTCTGCAGAAGGCAGCAAGGTTGCGAGATTCATCTCTCCCAAATGAACCGTTGATCTGAGTTGAAATTTTGGTACAAGGTTTACAACATACTGTACTAGAGTTTGACCGTTCAGTTTTGCGATTGGAGCTGTCAAGAGGGAATTATTCAGCTGCAAACAGAGGCCATCGTTTTTCTGCTCTGTTCTGGGAAGTGAAGTTCAGAGAGAGGTTTCTCTTTGGTCTACCGTTCGATTGTCCTCAAAATTGGTCAGTGTGTTCCTCTCTTGTTGCTCTTTAATCTGACCGTTGCGATTTGGGAGTAGACGCTTATGTTATTTTAGATTAATTTCGGACAGAAGCTTGGTCATATATGTATGTCTCTTGCATCTTTTGGTACAACTAGTTGTGAAGTTGTTTTGATGGTGCTATAGCTGATTGTAATTGTTTTGGAACCATTTGTAATCTCACTTTGTTGATAGTGGAGAATTTGGGTGGACTCCGAAATCGGTCCCGTGGTTTTTACTCCTTACATTGAGGAGATTTTCCACGTTAAAATTGACTTGTGTTGCTTGGTGTTTTTGGTTCATGCATAGTTGTCATTAGAACATTTATTTTGCTTGTTGGAAACCATTCTAAACAGGTCCTGGAAGGGGTAATTGGTGTTTATTTCCCAACAACTGGTATCAGAGCTTGTGTTATTTTTGCCTGTTGACCTGTGATTAAATATGGAGGTTAATACAAGTAGAATGGTTACACTGAATGGTTCAAATTATCATGTATGGAAAGGAAAGATGGAAGATCTTCTTTATGTGAAGGAGTATCACTTGGCTGTCTTTGGTAATGAGAAACCACAAAATAAAACCGAAGAAGAATGGAAGTTGATTCACAGACAAGTTTGTGGTTACATCAGGCAGTGGGTAGATGATAATGTTTTGAATCATATTAGTGATGAGACTCATGCACGGACACTGTGGAACAAGCTTGAACAACTATTTGCAAGAAAGAACGGTAATAACAAACTCTTCTTGATTAAGCAGAGATGATGATGTTGAGGTATCAAGAAGGTACTTCTATGACTGATCACTTGAATAAATTTCAAGGAATTATTCTTCAGTTAGCGGGAATGGGAATCAAGTTTGAAGATGAAGTACAAGGGTTATGGTTGCTTGGTACTTTGCCCGACTCGTGGGAGACGTTTAGAATGTCTCTATCTAATTCAGCCCCTGATGGTATAATCAACATGGATTTGGCGAAAGGTAGTATCTTGAATGAAGAAATGAGAAGAAAGACTCAAGCTTCATCTTCTAAGTCAGAAGTCTTAGTTACAAAAAGAAGGGGGAGAAGTAAAAGCCGAGGTCTGAAGAATAAAGAAAGAGGAAGAAGCAAGTCTAACAAATTTGACAATGTTGAGTGTCACTATTGTGGTTTGAAAGGACATATAAAGAAGTATTGCTGGAAAATGAAGAAAGATAATAAACAAGAAGTAAGGAGTAAAAACCACGGGACCGATTTCGGAGTCCACCCAAATTCTCCACTATCAACAAAGTGAGATTACAAATGGTTCCAAAGCAATTACAATCAGCTATAGCACCATCAAAACAACTTCACAACTAGTTGTACCAAAAGATGCAAGAGACATACATATATGACCAAGCTTCTGTCCGAAATTAATCTAAAATAACATAAGCGTCTACTCCCAAATCGCAACGGTCAGATTAAAGAGCAACAAGAGAGGAACACACTGACCAATTTTGAGGACAATCGAACGGTAGACCAAAGAGAAACCTCTCTCTGAACTTCACTGCCCAGAACAGAGCAGAAAAACGATGGCCTCTGTTTGCAGCTGAATAATTCCCTCTTGACAGCTCCAATCGCAAAACTGAACGGTCAAACTCTAGTACAGTATGTTGTAAACCTTGTACCAAAATTTCAGCTCAGATCAACGGTTCATTTGGGAGAGATGAATCTCGCAACCTTGCTGCCTTCTGCAGAACTCTGCACACAACCAATTCGGTTTTCAATTTTCTGCAGATGATGCAGACCTCCGATCAAGATTCTGACCGGTAGATATGAAGAGACATGAGTTGGGAAGGTACTGAAAAAATTTCAGCTCAATCGGACCACAAACGAATGAGATATCACAGAATCTTCAGACCCTGCTCCTCCCACTCTTCACCTGCGAATTTGGTGGCTGCTCTCCCTTCTTTCTTCTCTTCAAAAAATGCTCTCCTCACACATTCAAATGGCTGCTAAGCATACTACACAAAAGGAACCCTAGATTTTATTCCTTATTGGGCTGGACATTTGGGCTTTTAATTTGTAAAGGCCCAACAGAAGCCTTATCTGAGAACCCATTTCCTGAATTAGCCAAACTAAAGATCTCTGTGATTTTTCATAAATGGGCTAGCAACGATGTCTTCCTAACTGCGGCTTCTGAAATACCACTCCTTTGAAGTCTGATTAGAGAGCTCTGAACCGCTTGATTTGTAGAAATATTTGGCCTCAATGCATGTGGCTCACACAAAACCCAGTTCCCTTTTTTCTCTGAGTAACATTATTTAATTTTGAATGAAAAGTAAAACTGGGTTATTTTTGTAAAATAACATCATATTCTCACTAATATTTTACAATCAACCAAACATAAACTCAGTAAACTTAACCTAATATTCTCGAAAAAAATGTGTACCTACAAAACAGCTTTTTAGTAACATTTCAAGAAAAATAAATTTCTCACTATATTCCCAAAATTTGTGATTCCCCCGTAACAAAAATTTCTCTACCAAACTCCCCCTTATATACAACTGTTCATATAACTTATTATCCATCGCGCTAAGCATATTGATTCCCGACCCATGGTTTTGTATATCAGCATATTCTTATTGGGCTTGACCTAATTAATTGAATAATAAATAAATTTAATATCTGAAATAAATATGGGTTTATCATCTATAATTTAACATGACTAGACAAAATTTCCTACACTCACAACATTTTGTGGGACCCGCAGCAAAAAAAAAACTCTGGCACGCAAAACAAATCTCTATAACATAACACAAACACTTTTCCTACAACATAACTCTTATAAAACCTCATAAATATTTAAGGAAAAATGGTGATTGCATTGGAAGTTTATTATGCTTGTCGATGATGGATCTCTCATGTTATTTAACATGACTAGGTTACGTGAGATGATTTCAGTTGTTTATGGATAAATTAACTGTTATTTTTTTTCCTTACTATATATCTTAACACTCTTTCTCTTTTATCTTTTAGTATTATTAATTTGTCAATAACAACTGAGATCATCTCCATCATATAACATGTGATAATTCATTCTCGTCTGCGAACTCTTTTCTTTTGCTCAAGGAACAAAAAATGTATCAGATGCGACTTTGGGCAAATGGTTGGCTGCATCACACACACACGGGTACAAGCAAAGGAATATACGATGGGCCGTCTCTATTTGAAACTGAATCCTGTTATGGATTGGTTTAATGGGCTGAAAGCGTAGCCCAGTTTATTTAATTGACAGTTTAAATTGATTTTATAAATCCTTAGCCCATCTAATATCTATGGATCGAAAAATTTAATATACAATCCTTAGTCATTTAGGGCTCGTTTGGTAGACAGAACATGATAAGGGTATGATATAATATAGAGCTAATAAAAATAAGATATGATATGGGACTGATAAGTCTAATCATGTCCTATACAAATATATTGGGTAACGTGGGGATATATTGGATAGCGTGGAGATATTTTTAGGTATCCAATATTGGTATCCTATCCTATTGAATCCTAACCCAGCTCCTCCTATAGGATAAGAAATCATGTATTGGATAGGATAAAATGAGACAATAGGATAAACTAATCATATCTTATTGACCCACCAAATAAGAGATAAAAATTGGATATGATAAGTTATCATATCCTATCTTCTTTATCAGGTGCTCCAAACATGCCCTTAGTATTCAGTGTAATGGTCATATTATAATTATGTTTTTAAGAAATACATAATTATAATATTAAAGTTTTTTTTTTCTCTTAAAAAATTGTCAGCTAACGTAAGAGAGAAAAAAATAACTTTAATTTTATAATACATGGTGCGCTTTTTCTACCGACAATGTAGATAATTTATCTACAGTGAGCCCAAAACGACGTCGTTTTGAGGCGAAAATCAATGTATTTTTATAATTAATTTATTTCAGGGTTGTTACGGATGAAGCTCTGCAGAACCGCCGCCCTAGAATATCTCGTCAAGAGATACTGCCAAATCTCAACAGCTGAAACAAACTAGTTGAGGCCGACTGAGTCGGACGGAATCTCAACAGTGGGAGCTCAGCAACCAAGCCAGGTATCCCTATAAATAAGAGCTCAGACATCCCAGGTACACACCTCAGAATCGCCTAGCTTATTCCACTCATTGTGCACACACCACCCCTTGGTTGTAAAGCCTATTGCTTGTGCGCAGTGATTGGGACCTCGGCGTATAAGCCTAGTACATCAGGCATATACATCATCTCTGAGCGCATACCATCCGGTATAGCAATACGGTCTACCTCGGACCTAACATTGGCGCCGTCTGTGGGAACTCGGTAAAATTCGATTCCCATAACACCATGACCAACACACGATCCACGTCGGGCAATGCTCAGGGGCCATCCCAAATGTCTGGTTTGGAGCAGCTCCAGGCTTCCGCTAGCCCGGTTCTGGTGGACGTACAGGTCGAGGAGGTCGGATTACAGGGGCCGACTCCTAGACCACCAATCGGAAACACAACGATCGTAACCCGCCCATCCGAGCCACCGAATGTAACTTCAATGGCGATGGGAGCAATCCTCCAGCGGATGCAGGAAATGGAAAATAGATTCCTAACCCAACAACGATTAGATGCTGAAAGAATGGCAACGCTTGAAGCTGAACTACGAAACCGGACCGCTCAAGGCGGAACCGGAAGCGGACCACAAGCTCAGGACGGAGGAAACCAACACCAAAATATGGGTGGAAACGCTAATGCAGGCAATGGAGGTACCCAACCCCATAACGCCTCCGCTGCCGAAGTCAATGTCCTGGAAACTCTGGCTCTTCACCTCGGCAATCAGCAAGAGGTAGGAGGCCAGAACAATGCCACCAACCAAAATTATCTGAACGACGATGAAGCTAACGATAGCCCATTCACGGAAAGACTAATGAACCTGGCCATCCCCCCAAGATTCAAAAGCACCAGAATACCTCCATATGATGGGAGTCAAGACCCGGAAGCCCACTTGGAGGCTTTCAAAACTGAAATGCTGTTTAATGGGATCACAGGACCCATCAAGGCCAGAATTTTCGCAACAACCCTAACAGGACAGGCAATGACCTGGATCACCAGGTTGCCCAAAAATTCAATTGACTCGTTTGAAGACTTAGCGCGGACTTTCCGCCTCAACTTCGCAACTAGCAAGGTGCATCCCATGCCAGCATACGCGCTAGGAAGAATTCGTCAGAAAGATAATGAATCATTAAGAAAATACCTTGATCGATTCAAAGATGCAGCACTGAAGGTCCGCGGTCTCACCGAAGCCGTGCACCTCCACCTAATCATTTCGGGATTAGATGGCGACTCCCCACTCGCAAGGTCGATCTACAAGAACCCGGTCAATGACCTCGAAGAGTTCCGACGTAGGTCGGACAAATACATCGACGTGGAGGATATGCAGCAGGTTTACGTCGAGTCTCGTGGGCGGAGCCCGTCAAGAAGGAGTCCAAATAAGAAGAACGGTAGAGATCGGGACCACAAGGGGTCCAAAAAAGGGAACGACGCTCGCGAGAAGAAGACGGAAGATCGTTCTCCTAGAATGAAGTTTGAAGACTACACCCCACTAAACGTGCCCAGATCCAGGATCTGGAGAGAGGTAGCTCAAACCGAGATGCGAAACGTCGACCGACCTCGTCCCCTCAAAGCAAAGAGCGGACTTGACAAAAGCAAATATTGTGCGTTCCATGACCAAAACGGCCACATCACGGACGACTGCTGGGACCTTCGAGACGCAATTGAAAAACACGTCAGAGAAGGGAAGTTGAAACAGTACATAATTCGTACGCAGGGTAAGAAAAACAACAAGCCCAGACAAAAAAGCCGAAGCCGAAGCCGAAGTCCGAGGCGTGGAGACAAAAGAGACCAGAGACAAGACCGCAACGCCAAAGGCAAGGAAGTCGACGACAGAGCGGAGATTTTTCCCGAAGCAGAGTTTGAATGCAATGTGATTAGTGGGGGATTGGGTGGCGGAGGAGACTCGGCGAACGCCCGAAGGAAATACTTAAAGGAGGTCATGTCCATTAGAGACCGGCCAACTTTTAAGCCAAAGCTCGACGAACCTGAACCCCCTCCGATATACTTCACCAGAGCAGAGCTGGCAAGGGTCGTGCCAGGACATACTGACGGATTGGTAGTCACTGGAGTGCTAGTCAACTGCCGAGTCAGGAGAATCTTCCTCGACCACGGAAGCTGTGCGGATATAATTCTCTGGGATGCTTTCAAGAGAATGAATTTGGACGAGAAGGACCTAAAGCCATGTGTTACCGAGCTCCTTGGCTTCAATGGAGCACCATCCCCACCGAAAGGTTATATCGACCTCAAACTAACTCTTGGCACGAAGGATTCCTTCCGTACTGAGAGAGTTCGTTTCGTGGTAGTAGACACTTCCTCTTCTTATAACGTAATCATTGGTCGTCCTACCATTCACGACTGGGACATGATGATATCCACCAAGCACCAACTCATGAAAATGCCAGGGCCAAACAACGAAATCATCACGATTCCTGGAGATCAAAAAGAATCAAGGGAATGTTATTATGAGACAATTCGAGCCCATCATGGTGACCCAGCATCCCCTCCCCGGATAAGGGGGGGAAGGATCAAGAGACCGAGCTTTCAGGACGACCGACAGAGAGGTCAACTTAGTCGAGCTCGACATGCGAGAGGAGCTACAATCGCCTCGACCACAACCTGAGGGCGAATTACAAGAAGTCGAGATCCGCGGAGACGGCCAAGGCTATACCAAGGTCGGAAAGTCTCTGGAGCTAGAGTTTCAAAATGAACTCGTATCATTCCTAAAGACTAATTCCGACGTATTTGCTTGGAAGGCCTCCGAGATTCCTGGAATTGATCCAGCCTTTTGTTGCCATAGGCTATCAATGTATCCGGGAGCAAAGCCGGTATCCCAAAAGAAAAGGAAGATTGGGGTAGACAGACGACAGGCTCTAAGCGAACATGTGGACGAGCTCTTGGAGGCCGGATTTATTCGTGAAATACAGTACACTACTTGGCTGTCAAATGTAGTAATGGTTAAAAAACCAAGTGGAAAATGGAGAATTTGTGTTGATTATACAGACCTAAACAAGGTCTGCCCAAAGGATTCATATCCATTGCCCAATATTGACCAGCTAGTTGACAACTCATCTGGCTTCCAGTTGCTTTCATTTATGGACGCATACTCAGGATATAATCAAATTCCCCTTCATCCAGATGACCACGAGAAGACAGCTTTCGTTTCGGAAAAATGAAATTTTTGTTATAATGTTATGCCTTTTGGCCTCAAAAACGCTGGGGCCACTTATCAAAGAATGATGAACCGAGTCTTCCAGACTCAGATCGGAAGAAATCTGGAGGTCTACATTGACGATATGATCGTCAAGTCGATAAGCACTTCAGCGCACATCGCTGACCTCGGAGAAACTTTCGAACAATTAAGAGCTCGGAAGATCAGGCTGAACCCAGCCAAATGCGCATTTGGAGTACCAGCAGGAAAATTCCTAGGGTTCATGCTTACAAACCGAGGAATAGAAGCAAATCCCGACAAATGCAGGGCGGTATTGGAAATGAAACAGCCAGAAAATAAAAGGGAGGTCCAGCAACTTACAGGCCGCCTTGCTGCCCTGACCAGATTCCTCCCCAAGTCAGCCGAGAAGGCACTGCCTTTCTTTAAGCTCCTCAAGAAGGAGGCAGAATTCGGTTGGGGGGAAGAGTGCAAAAAGGCATTCGACAACATCAAGGTTTGTTTAGCTACCCCTCCCGTGTTAACAAAACCAGAACCCGGAGAAACGTTGGTTCTGTACCTGTCTGTGGGGGAAGAAGCTATCAGTGCCGCCTTGGTCCGGGAAACGGATAAGCACCAGCATCCAATCTATTTCGTAGGACGGACGTTGCAAGGACCGGAACTCCGATACCAGAAGCTGGAAAAAGTGGCATTTGCTCTACTGACAACGGCAAGAAGGCTCCGACCTTACTTCCAAAGCCACCGAATTATAGTGCGGACAAACCAGCCCATCAGGCATATACTACATAAGCCTGACCTGGCTGGAAGAATGATTAATTGGGCTGTCGAGCTATCCGAGTTCGATTTGACGTACGAACCTCGGCCGGCAATAAAGTCACAGGCACTGGCCGACTTCATCTTGGAGCTCACCCCGGGCAATGAACAAGAGAAGGCGGACGGAGACCTCTGGACAGTTTATGTGGATGGATCTTCAAATTCTAAAGGAAGCGGCGCTGGAGTGATCATTGAAAGCCCGGAAGGAGTATCAATTGAGCACTCGCTCCACCTGGCATTTCCAACCTCAAACAACCAAGCTGAGTATGAGGCGTTTATTGCTGGGATTATGCAGGTGAGAGAGCACGGAGCAAAGAGAGTCAAAATCATGAGCGATTCCCAAGTCGTCACTTCCCAAGTTGAGGGAAAATACCAAGCCAAGGGCCCCCTCATGATGAAGTACCTCCAAAGGGTCAAGGAATTGTTTGCCGAGTTCGACGAGGTAGTGATCCAGTACATCCCTCGAAATGAAAATATTAGGGCCGACATTCTGTCCAAACTGGCAAGCTCGAAAGGATCCGGTAACCACCGCACCGTTATTCAACAAAGCATTTTAGAACCAACATGCGTCCTAATGATAACCACCGACACCGAAGATTGGAGGAGACCAATTGTGGCTTACCTTGAAAAAGGAATTGTGCCAGAAGAGACTCAAGAGGCAAAAAAGCTTGTTAGGAACTCGGCTTGCTTTACTATAGTAGAGGGTCAACTGTATAAAAAGGGTTTCTATGCACCCATGCTGAAATGCCTTGACAAAAATGAGGTTGAATATGTGTTATCCGAGATCCATGAGGGCATCAACGGACATCACATGGGAGGCAAAGCATTGGCTAAGAAGGCGTTAAGAGCAGGATATTACTGGCCGACAATGGTGGCCGACGCCATGGAACATGTTCAACGATGTGAGCAATGTCAGAAGCATGCACTGATAATTCATGCACCCCCAGAGGAATTGCAGACCATCACGGCACCATGGCCATTTTTTAAATGGGGAATGGATCTCTTGGGACCCTTTGCTGCTGCTGAAGGACAACTAAAGTGGCTGATAGTTGCAGTCGATTACTTCACCAAATGGATCGAGGCCGAACCCCTCGCCACCATCACCTCGGCCAGGATACGCCGTTTCTTCGAAAGGAATCTGGTAAGTCGGTTTGGAATCCCTGCAGAAATTGTAACCGACAACGGAACTCAATTCATCGACAAGAAATTCCAAGAGCTCATGGCCGACTTCAAAATTAAACACCGTTTTGCCTCAGTGGAACATCCCCAGACCAACGGACAAGCCGAGTCTGCCAACAAGGTAATAATCAACGGACTCAAGAAAAGGCTTGACGAGGCCAAAGGAAATTGGGTACAACAGTTACACCTAGTTTTATGGGGATACAGAACAAGCGTTCAATCCGCAACAGAGGAAACCCCCTTCAGGCTAACATACGGTTGTGAAGCAATGATTTCGGTTGAGATTGGAGAACCGTCCTGGAGAAGGGCACAAAGACTGCAAGGCACTGAGGGCCAAAATGATGAAGCATTGTTGATTGAGCTCGACCTATTGGATGAATGCAGAGAGAACGCCAGATATAAAAATATGATGGCTAAGCGCCTAGTTACGGCTAGGTTTAATAAGAAAGTAAGACCTCGGTCATTTCAGAGTGGCGACCTAGTTCTGAGAAGAGCCGACATCGGTAACAAGAATGCCAAAGATGGAAAGCTCGCAGCAAACTGGGAAGGCCCTTACAGGGTTAAGGATAATCTCGGAAAGGGAGCCTACACTCTGGAAACTTTATCCAAGAAGCCAGTAAAAAGAACTTGGAATGCTGACAAGCTGAAAACCTATTACAGTTAGGTTTAAAGACGTGGTTAGGTAGATTTGATTTCAAGGCAAATAAGCGGGCTGTAAAGCTCGGATTTGTAAAGAAATTTTCATTATGAATAAATGAGCAGTTGTTATTAAAACGCTTCCATTTATGATTCCGACATGTCACGATCATTAAAGAAATAAATTTTTGTTGACGAACAAAAAGAAATTAACATTTTCTAGATCGGCCATCAGGGACTCGCAAGCTGTAAAGATAAATAAAGACGAGACCAATATGGTATAAATTGACAAGCTTGGAACAACCAAAAGTTTGTTTATAATGATAAAAGCCGAGCCGAACACGGCAACAAGTACAAAATATTACAAAAATAACTAAATCTAAGGGGTCCCAGTTTCAGCCTCCTCCTCGGAACCTGGAGACCCCGGAACAATGACGCCGTCCTTCACTTCATAAGACACGTCCATTCCAGCTTCGATAAACCCAGGGTTCAGAACTCGGGCCTGAGCAATGGCGTTGTCAAATGCCTGGAAGGCCGCGTTAACCACCACGGTCTTAGCCTCCTCGAAGTCGGCGGTCGTTTGATCGAGCTGAGTCCGGAGTGCCTGAAGTTGGACATCCTTATCTCCTAGAGACTTGGAAAAGGTTTCTTTCTCGGTGCTCAGCTCGTTGACCTTGGCGTTGGCTAATCTCAGATTCTCCCTCGTCATTTCCACCTCCTTCTGTAGCTCCCCAAATTTGGCTTCCAGGTCGGACTTAGATTGCTCTAGCTCCACGACCTTAGAGGTAAGGGACGACTTGGCCGCATTAGCCTGGTCCAGGTTTTGGAGGAGGTCTTGAAATACTTGAATCAATGAGGTCGTTTTCAAGGCATCCTCCTCCATTCGCTTTAGCATGGCCCTTACAGTGGAGGTCAGGCCAGAGTTCAGAAAGAGACTCGGAGGGGGTTTCAAAGCCGCCCTGAGGCGGTCCGAAACTCCTGACCTCCATAGCTCCCCCGGCTCTAAACTGAGGAGGGTCCCCTGGGAAGCAGGAACAACAGCTGGACTTGGCGAAGAGGGGGCAATCTCAATAGGAACCACCTCGTCAGCAGGAGGGTCCTCACCCAAGATAATGTCTACCCGTCGTCGCTTCGAAGCTTCAGGTTCAAGAGGGGCAGTGTAAGAACCCGCACCGCTAATTAAGGTAATTAGTAAGTTAATTATGATAATTAGGAAATAATCCCATAATTGACCCTAATAATTATTAATGGGCTTAGATAATTATATTGAGTGAGTAAAAATGCTGAAAGTCGCTTTTCGGAAGAAAAGCGCAGATACCGGTTCTGCTACTCGGTATAAATGCGTACCGGAAAAGTATCCCGGAAAATTATAACAAATGCATGATAATTACTAGAATATTATGTAGGACTTGTAAAACAAGTTTCAAGTCAAAATGACGTAATCTGATGCCAGAACTGATACTGGCTATGGAAAAACGCGTACCGGAAAGGTGCTCCGAAAAATAAAATAAAAATATGACAAATCTTAGAAAAATGCGTAGGTCTAGAATCCGAAGTTTGAGATCAAGATCTTTTACTTTGCGATTAAGGCTAATACTGTGCGATTAGTGGCTTGTGCCTATAAATAGGCACATTAGCACAAAACCCTAGGTATTTTATTACACCTACGTGGGAACTTGTTGCTGCAGCTGCCACTTCTCTTCTTCTTCTTCTTCTCTTCTTCTTCCTTCTTCTTTCCTTAGCCAAGTGATCACCTTTCATGCTTGTTTTGACATTTGTGAAGGTGAGAGTTAATCTTGGGGCTGCATTGTGGCCATCATTCTGAGTGGAGAGGTAGTTAGTGAGCATGAGTTTGAAGCTTTAGTAATGGCTACTTTGTGGTAGTCATTGTGAGCTTCAAAGTGCCTTCTTGTGGTGCAAGAACCCACCTTGAAGTGCCATTTTCGTGCTCATACTTAGGCTGAGTTTGAAGTGTCTTGAGAGGGCTCCAAGAGCACACCTTGCCTCTGTTTTGAACTTTGGTAAGTTACCTCACTATGATCATGAGTTTATAATGCTTAAAGTTGATGTCTTGACCATGTTTAATGAGTAAACAAGAGGGTATAAGGTATATGAATCTAAAATGAACTAAAGATGCATGCTTTAACGTGTACATGTGTTAAAAGTTGGACCTTGGGGATGGATATTCACGAAATGCAGAAACTGCATTCTGTCGTGAGATATCCGGATATTTGTCAAACAGATATCCGGATATCAGTATCCGGATATGGTATCCGGATATTGATATCCGGATATGGGATCTGGGTATCCGGATATGACATATCCGGATATGTCCAGTGTGATATCCGGATATGGCATATCCGGATATACCCCTTCTGATATCCGGATATCCTGGGTTCTGCGCAGACAGTAGCTTTACTGTATGAACAGTAAGCTATGGGGTGTGTGTGGACCCTAGTTTAAGGAAGTTGAACTTCTGTAATAAATGGACTAAGTCAGAATCATATGACTAAGGACTTATGGCTTTGATGGAAGCCTTAAGACGTAAAACGTAAAGGAAAGGCGTAGTCTTTAAGTTGTATGCTTGTGATGCATTTATATTGACTTGTTAATGCTCCATATCAGATTGTGATACTGCTGTTTGTGGACTAGTGAGTGGTTGGACTCTTGGCTTGGATAGCTAGCTTGCAAGGTAAGCTTTCGTGTCCTCGGTTTAGCCATTTTGATGTTCCACCATGTCCCATGGGGATGGGTTTATGCATGTTGTGTTACATACTTTGATTATTTTGGAAATGCTGTTGAGCTGTTTATATGTAATGAGCTTTTATGATATGCATGTGTTGTCCACCTAGACGGCAATCCTGAGTATGTAGTACATACAAGATGGAGAAGCATGTGGGTGAGGTGCAGGTAGTATCCATGTACTCATGTAGGCATAGACGTATTCCTACATTTCTCTGGCCAGTAGATTCGAAAGCACACATGACATGATTAATTGCTGCATCGCATGATTTTAGAACTTATACTGTAATACTGTTTTTAGAACTTATATTACACATGTAAGTTAGATTGGGGTGGAGACTCCTTGAGGACCCTTGTCTTACTGAGATTTCTTGTTAGAGATCTCACCCCACGTTTGGGGACGCTTATTTCAGGATCAGGTGATGTTGAGGGCTCAGGTGGCAGGAGGCCAGAGCTGAGCTGATTGATGATATGCTGACTGCTGTTATGTTTTCCGACTGTTGTTTATGTTTTCTGCTGAGTTTATGTTATGACTGTTATTGGGCATTGTTGCCTTATTTGGTGAGCATGGGGTTTGTCCATGCCACATGGTTTGACTTTTGTCTTTGAATTTAATGTTGTAATTAAAGTATCAGGATTTTGACCCAGGCTACTTGTGTAGACATGTGGCTTTAGATACTCACCTTATATTTATGTACGAGCTATTCAGTTAGTTGTCTTGCAATTTACATACAGGCAGTATTTTTATGATAAATGATTAAGTAATCAAGTTGGTTAAGTTAATGACGTCATAATTGAATTAAAGAAAAAGTTATTCCGCATTTTAATTAAGCGTGGCTTAATACGATAGTGTGTTAACAATCCGGGTTAACACGGGCTGTTACATTTTATGGTATCAGAGCACTTTCTAGGGAAAAGCCTGTATGTATTGCAATAACTTAGGATGAGTCGTTGCGTGTCTACTTTGTGTTCTCTCTGACTGGTGCGTATAATGATAATGCATATGTGACCACATGGCGTGGGCCTGATCAACTCATTCTTTGTGTAACTTGTGCAGAGTCATGGTGCCACCAAGGAGGAACACGAGTACGAGCGAGGATCAATCGGATCCTGTCCTGGCTGCATTAGCTGAGATGCAGGCGGCCCGACTAGCCGACCAGGAAGCCACGAGGCTGGCAAACCGGGCGATGCTGGACGCTATACGAGATGCGAACCGGCAAACCACGGCAGAGGTTCTGGAGGAGAACCGGATGGCCAACATGACTATGATGAGGGTCATGTTGGAGGAGTTGAGGGCTGGTCCTGCTGCGGGCCAGGGTCCTCCACCACCTCCACCGCCGCCACTGCCTCCACCTCCGCCTAGTCAACAGGAGGACACCCAGAGCCAGATGGGTGAGGGTAGTCATTTGACGGGGGCTATGCAGACTATCCCCGTTCTTGCTGAGGATCGTGACGAGATCGATCGCCGGCTGAATGCTTTCCGCAAGCATAAGCCACCCACCTTCGACGGATCGTATGATCCCATTGCTGCTGCCAGATGGCTACAGGCGCTGGACAAGATTTTCCGGATCATGCAGTGCACGGATCCGCAGAAGCTGCTGTTCGCCACTTATATGCTGGAGGGCGAGGCCCATGAGTGGTGGACCAACCTATCTCAGGTCTACGAGATGCAGGGTCATGTGATGACGTGGCCATTCTTCGAGGAGAGCTTCTTGGGCCAGTACTTTCCTTACGACTCTCAGGAGAGGAAGCAAGGAGAGTTTGACCGATTGGTGCAGGGCTCGTTGTCTGTCGACGAGTACCTGGCCAAGTTTAATGAGCTGGTCAAGTTCTCTCATTTCCGCATGGCGAGGCCTACTCCTACATTCTTGGCTGCTAAGTTTCGGAGGGGACTTAATGAGGATATTGCTGGACACCTCGTTGGTTCTGCTTCGAGAGACTTCGGAGCGTTGGTGCAGCAGTGCCGCGACATCGAGGACTACTGCCGGGCGAGTCAGGCCAAGAGGGCCAAGGTTGAGGTGCCACAGAGCGCTGGTGGTTCTACTCCCTGGAAGAACAAGAACTTTGCCAACAAGGGCAAGGGCAAACCACCGTTGGCGGCTAAGCAAGCGCCAAATCAGTTCAGAAAGACTGCTGCTCAGGGGAACACTGCCAGACCTCCTGCTCCCAGATGTTCTGGATGCGGGAAGTCACATTTTGGGCCGTGCTCTACCGGTCAGCTGATATGCTTCCAGTGTGGCAAGGAGGGCCACTATTCCAGAGATTGCCCGACGGCGAGAGTTGCTGCAGTGCAGGTTGTGCCATTGCAGATGGTTCTTACTGGGGCACCAGCCGTGCCACCTACTACCGGACGAGTCTACACACTCGATCGTCAGCAGTCGGACAGAGCTCCGAACCTGGTCAGAGGTACTGTTACCATTGGTGGATCAACTGTTGATGTTTTGTTTGATTCCGGGGCAACGCACTCTTTTGTTGCTACCCCTATTGCTGTGGGGCTTGAGTTGCCCAGTGATGTGCTTTCTCCACCGATGCGGGTTACCACCGCCACCGGAGAAAAATGTTTGACCTCCACTGTTCATCGCGATGTAGCGTTTCAGTGGGATGGCCGTGACTTCTTGGTAGATCTGATAGGATTACCGATGGCCAACCTTCAAATTATTCTGGGCATGGATTGGTTGTCCAGAAACTGTGCAATGATTGACTGTTGTGCCAAGAAAGTGGTGATGTCTCCGGGTGGGTCCACAGCCAGTTCCTCACCGTTCATTTCAGTCCTGCAGGCGAGGAGGGCCTTGAGAGCAGGGGCATTTGACTATGTCATGTTGGGAGGTTTGGTGAGTGGGACACAGGAGGATCTCACTGGCATTCCTGTGGTGAAGGAGTTCCTCGAGGTGTTTCCTGAGGAGATTCCTAAGTTTCCACCACAGAGGGAGATAGAGTTCTCCATCGACCTGTTGCCTGGTGTGGGGCCTATATCGTTGGCTCCATACCGGATGTCGCCACCAGAGTTGGCGGAGCTGAAGAAGCATATCGAGGAGCTTTCAGCGAAAGACTTTATTCGGCCGAGTGTGTCTCCCTGGGGAGCACCGGTCATTTTTGTGAAAAAGAAAGATGGGACCATGCGGTTGTGCACCGACTACAGGCAATTGAACAAGGTGACAATCAAGAACAAGTACCCTCTTCCACGCATTGATGATTTGCTGGATCAGCTCAGGGGTGCTTGCGTGTATTCCAAGATCGACCTCCGGTCCGGTTATCATCAGATACGGGTAAAGCCGGAGGATGTCCCAAAGACTGCGTTTCGCTCGAGGTACGGGCACTACGAGTACTTGGTGATCCCGTTTGGACTCACCAATGCACCCGCAGTGTTCATGACTACATGAACAGAATTTTCCAGCCATACCTGGATCAGTTTGTGATTGTCTTCATTGACGACATTTTGATCTACTCCAAGACGGAGGAGGAGCATACCGAGCACTTGAAGATTGTGCTGCAAGTGCTAAAAGAGAAAAAGCTCTATGCGAAGCCGTCGAAATGTGAGTTTTGGCTCAAGGCGGTTAAATTTCTGGGTCATGTAATTTCCGCTAATGGAGTTGCAGTTGATCCTAACAAGATTGAGGCCGTGATGGACTGGGAGAGGCCCAAGACGGTTACAGAAGTGAGAAGCTTCTTGGGTTTGGCAGGTTACTATCGGAGGTTCATAGAGGGATTCTCCAAGATGGTGCTACCGATGACTCGCCTTACCCGAAAGGAGACTCCATTCGTGTGGACACATGAGTGTGAGGAGTGTTTCCAGGAGTTGAAGGAGAGACTGACTACGGCTCCTGTGTTAGTCCTTCCTGATCCTGCGGAGCAATTCGAGTTATACTGCGATGCCTCTGGTAAAGGACTTGGCTGTGTGCTGATGCAGAAAGGGAAAACGGTTGCTTACGCTTCAAGACAGTTAAAACCTCATGAGGAGAACTACCCGACTCACGATTTGGAGTTGGCGGCCATTGTTTTTGCTTTCAAGATTTGGAGGCATTACCTGTTTGGCATGAAGTTTGCTGTGTTCAGCGATCACAAGAGCCTGAAGTATCTGTTTGACCAGAAAGAGTTGAACATGAGACAGCGAAGATGGATGGAGTTCTTGAAGGACTACGACTTTGAGTTGAGGTACCATCCTGGCAAGGCCAATGTGGTAGCCGATGCTTTGAGTCGGAAATCCGTGAGCTTATCCAGCTTAATGATGAACGACTACGAGATGATCGAGAAGTTCAGAGACTTGAGAGTGAACTCCTTGTTTGGGGGCGCACTGCTCGAAATGGAGACAGCAGAGGTGATTAATGAGCTGATGGAAAAGATCAAGGAGGCGCAAGTGCAAAGAGAGTGCCTCGATTATGTGAAGAACCAGGACGGTGTGTCTTGGAACGAGGATGGATTGCTGCTGTTCCAAAAGAGGATTGTTATTCCTCGAGGGCCATTGACTGAAGAGGTTATGGCAGAGGCTCATAAGGGCCGGTTCACTATCCACCCTGGTGCCACAAAAATGTACCAGGACCTAAAAAGGAATTTTTGGTGGCCGGGCATGAAGAAGGACATAGCGGTCTACGTGTCCAAATGCCTTATTTGCCAGAAAGTGAAGATCGAGCACCATAAACCGTCTGGTAAACTTCAACCTCTGGAGATTCCACAGTGGAAGTGGGAAAGTATTTCCATGGACTTCGTGGTGGGATTGCCTAAAACTCAGGCTGGTTGTGACTCTATTTGGGTCATAGTGGACAGATTGACCAAGTCTGCCCATTTTCTTCCAGTGAAGGTGAGCTTCACTACAGAGCAGTTGGCCAAGCTATACGTCCGCGAGATTGTGAGGCTTCACGGGGTGCCCGAGAGCATCATCAGTGATAGGGACCCGAAGTTCACATCTCGGTTCTGGGAGGCGCTGCAGGAGGCTTTTGGTACGCAGTTGAGATTGAGTACCGCCTATCACCCTCAGACTGACGGACAGACTGAGCGGACCATCCAGACATTGGAGGACATGTTGAGAGCTTGCACGTTGGAGCAGGGTTCTGCATGGGATAGGTACCTTCCGTTGGTTGAATTTTCATACAACAACAGTTTTCATGCTAGTCTGGGCATGGCACCCTACGAGGCGCTGTACGGTAGGAGGTGTCGGACTCCTACCTGCTGGTATGAGGTTGGAGATAAAGAGCTATTCGGCTTGGACTTTGTCCAAGATACTACCCTACAGATCCAGATGATCAGGGAAAAGTTGAAGCAGGCGCAGAATCGCCAGAAGAGCTACTATGATGTCAAGCATCGACCACTGGAGTTCAGTGAGGGTGAGCACGTGTTTGTGAAACTTTCACCTGTCACCGGTGTTGGACGGGCACTCGGCGTGAGGAAGTTGAGCCCGCGATTCATTGGGCCCTACCAGATCCTTGGTAGAGTAGGACCAGTTGCCTATCGACTCGCCTTACCTCCGAACCTAGCCAACATCCACGACGTGTTTCACGTGTCTCAGCTTCGGAAGTACATAGCAGACCCTTCGCACGTGGTGCAGCCGGATGATGTGGAGGTTCGGGAGAACCTAAAGACTCCCGTCGGACCACTCAAGATTCTCGATCGTGGCGAGAAGCAGTTGAGGAGCAAGATCATTCCGATGGTCAAAGTGCAATGGTCAGGAAGAACTCCTGAGGAGTGTACCTGGGAGCGAGAGGATGAGCTTCTCTGACAGTATCCCGACTTTCGAGACAGGTATGTTTCTGATTTTGAGGACAAAATCCTTAAAAAGGTGGGGTGAATGTAAGAACCCGCACCGCTAATTAAGGTAACTAGTATGTTAATTATGATAATTAGGAAATAATCCCATAATTGACCCTAATAATTATTAATGGGCTTAGATAATTATATTGAGTGAGTAAAAATGCTGAAAGTCGCTTTTCGGAAGAAAAGCGCAGATACCAGTTCTGCTACTCGGTATAAATGCGTACCGGAAAAGTATCCCGGAAAATTATAACGAATGCATGATAATTACTAGAATATTATGTAGGACTTGTAAAACAAGTTTCAAGTCAAAATGACGTAATCTGATGCCAGAACTGATACTGGCTATGGAAAAACGCGTACCGGAAAGGTGCTCCGAAAAATAAAATAAAAATATGACAAATCTTAGAAAAATGCGTAGGTCTAGAATCCGAAGTTTGAGATCAAGATCTTTTACTTTGCGATTAAGGCTAATACTGTGCGATTAGTGGCTTGTGCCTATAAATAGGCACATTAGCACAAAACCCTAGGTATTTTATTACACCTACGTGGGAACTTGTTGCTGCAGCTGCCACTTCTCTTCTTCTTCTTCTTCTTCTTCTTCTTCTCTTCTTCTTCCTTCTTCTTTCCTTAGCCAAGTGATCACCTTTCATGCTTGTTTTGACATTTGTGAAGGTGAGAGTTAATCTTGGGGCTGCAGTGTGGCCATCATTCTGAGTGGAGAGGTAGTTAGTGAGCATGAGTTTGAAGCTTTAGTAATGGCTACTTTGTGGTAGTCATTGTGAGCTTCAAAGTGCCTTCTTGTGGTGCAAGAACCCACCTTGAAGTGCCATTTTCGTGCTCATACTTAGGCTGAGTTTGAAGTGTCTTGAGAGGGCTCCAAGAGCACACACCTTGCCTCTGTTTTGAACTTTGGTAAGTTACCTCACTATGATCATGAGTTTATAATGCTTAAAGTTGATGTCTTGACCATGTTTAATGAGTAAACAAGAGGGTATAAGGTATATGAATCTAAAATGAACTAAAGATGCATGCTTTAACGTGTACATGTGTTAAAAGTTGGACCTTGGGGATGGATATTCACGAAATGCAGAAACTGCATTCTGTCGTGAGATATCCGGATATTTGTCGAACAGATATCCGGATATCAGTATCCGGATATGGTATCCGGATATTGATATCCGGATATGGGATCTGGGTATCCGGATATGACATATCCGGATATGTCCAGTGTGATATCCGTATATGGCATATCTGGATATACCCCTTCTGATATCCGGATATCCTGGGTTCTGCGCAGACAGTAGCTTTACTGTATGAACAGTAAGCTATGGGGTGTGTGTGGACCCTAGTTTAAGGAAGTTGAACTTCTGTAATAAATGGACTAAGTCAGAATCATATGACTAAGGACTTATGGCTTTGATGGAAGCCTTAAGACGTAAAACGTAAAGGAAAGGCGTAGTCTTTAAGTTGTATGCTTGTGATGCATTTATATTGACTTGTTAATGGTCCATATCAGATTGTGATACTGCTGTTTGTGGACTAGTGAGTGGTTGGACTCTTGGCTTGGATAGCTAGCTTGCAAGGTAAGCTTTCGTGTCCTCGGTTTAGCCATTTTGATGTTTCACCATGTCCCATGGGGATGGGTTTATGCATGTTGTGTTACATACTTTGATTATTTTGGAAATGTTGTTGAGCTGTTTATATGTAATGAGCTTTTATGATATGCATGTGTTGCCCACCTAGACGGCAATCCTGAGTATGTAGTACATACAAGATGGAGAAGCATGTGGGTGAGGTGCAGGTAGTATCCATGTACTCATGTAGGCATAGACGTATTCCTACATTTCTGTGGCCAGTAGATTTGAAAGCACACATGACATGATTAATTGCTGCATCGCATGATTTTAGAACTTATACTGTAATACTGTTTTTAGAACTTATATTACACATGTAAGTGAGCTTGGGGTGGAGACTCCTTGAGGACCCTTGTCTTACTGAGATTTCTTGTTAGAGATCTCACCCCACGTTTGGGGACGCTTATTTCAGGATCAGGTGATGTTGAGGGCTCAGGTGGCAGGAGGCCAGAGCTGAGCTGATTGATGATATGCTGACTGCTGTTATGTTTTCCGACTGTTGTTTATGTTTTCTGCTGAGTTTATGTTATGACTGTTATTGGGCATTGTTGCCTTATTTGGTGAGCATGGGGTTTGTCCATGCCACATGGTTTGACTTTTGTCTTTGAATTTAATGTTGTAATTAAAGTATCAGGATTTTGACCCAGGCTACTTGTGTAGACCTGTGGCTTTAGATACTCACCTTATATTTATGTACGAGGTATTTAGTTAGTTGTCTTGCAATTTACATACAGGCAGTATTTTTATGATAAATGATTAAGTAATCAAGTTGGTTAAGTTAATGACGTCATAATTGAATTAAAGAAAAAGTTATTCCGCATTTTAATTAAGCGTGGCTTAATACGATAGTGTGTTAACAATCCGGGTTAACACGGGCTGTTACAGGCAGCCTCTCGCGACTTGCCCTTGCCAGATTTTTTGGGTAGATACTTCTTATATTCGGCTGACGTCATGCCAACTGAAAATCAGAAAGAGTATTGTCAAGGTGTACAAAGAGATAGTTATCAAACGTAACATAAACTTGACATACATACCGAACTCATAAATAGCATCGTCTCCAAACTTATCTACTATCCGACTTAAGTCGATGATGCCATAATCATCAGTATACTCGACTATAATTCGCACCGCAAACCTCTCGTCTCGGGAAAGCGCGGTTAGGGGAGTGGCGTAATTTTTTGGACGACGTCGGTAATGTTTTCGCGTCCAATACAGCTCGAAGTGGCATAAAAGGTTCCCATCATCCAGCAGTTCCTTGCCAAACCATGGGAGGGAATCAGGGCGAGAAGCCACTTTAAAATAGGCATTCTTGAAGCCTTTGAAGGACTGAGAGTAAGGGATGAAAATTCCCCTACCAGGAGTACCTCGGAAGGTAACCCACCCTTTCCTTTCTTTTAACTCGGCACCACTCCGAGTCGTATAAACATCAAAAAAGAAATAAAAAAGGGAGACTGTACAGGGAAGAAAGAGGTAAGAGCACAATTGCTCAAAACCACGGATAAAAGCCCATGAGTTGGGGTGAAGTTGTGAGGGCGCTACTCTAATCCGACGCATCACAGCCATTTGGAAATCTGTGAACGGAAGCCGAATTCCGACCTTAGTGACCAGATCCCGGTAGAAAAAGAAGAAGCATGGCTCATCCGATATGGGGCCTGCGCATACCGGATAATCACCCGGTGGAAGAAGATCGACCCCGTCAGGATTCCCAAGAGGAAGCTGGGAGACGTCGGCTGGAGTCATTATAGACCGCATATGAAGGATTTCTAGAAGAACCCATTCATCGACATCAGAATTGTCCATTGTCAGGTCCCTGGAACACGAAGGAGTTGGATCAGAAATATAATCAACCAGACTTGACCCAGAATCATCTAAATCAGATGGTAACGGGCCTGGACTCCAAGAGAAAGGGATAGAGTCATCAGAACTACTAAGGAGATTGACAAAAGGCACCTGACTGGATGCCGAATCATCAAAATTAGAAGGGACTTCCGACTTGGGAAAACCCAGGTCGGATGAAGAAATGCTGGAAGAACTATTACTCAATTGGAAAGGTGGGATCCGATCTAAAACAGACCCCGAACCTTGTCCAAACGGTGGAGGAGGAAGAATGAAGGACAAAGGAACTGGCTCAGAAAAGGAACTCGATCTAGAAATTGAAGCTTGAGGAATCGAGGAGGACGCACCTCTAGTAAAAGATGGTTGGGCGTGTTCACCCCTACGTCCCCTCCGACCTCTACCTCTCCTACCACGAGCACCTCTGGAGGTCTGACGACCTCCTCGGTGACTTCGGAGAAGCTGCTGGAGCCTCTCCTCTTCGGTATACTCTCTGCCATAAAACCAATACTGAACAGATCTTGGCAACCTACCTATCATCTCCTCAGACACCTCTCTATTATCATTTCGGCCACTAGAACTACTAGGAGTGTCCATTACCCACTTGAAGAGTGGGTAAGACAGGAAACACTCCTCACCAACTAGAAAACGAATAACCAGAAAAAGAGGAAATAGAAGTCTACAAGGAAAAGAGAAAGTTACCTGGTGGAAAACTGAGGAGAAGAAATGGCGAATGAAGAACGCTTTGACAATAGGAGAAACACGCAAAAAACCCTATGAGACGCGTAGGAGAGCAGGAAGTAAGAAAGAAATGACAGTGGCAAACTGTTACAGATATATAGAGCTGAAGGAAGTGGAAGTGCAAAGGCCAAAGGATGGCCTTCGAAGCGTCTGGGGCATCAGGGGCAAAAGGGGATTTTCGCTTCCCTGCACACCCTGCACGCCCTGCAATTCCTGCCTGCATTTAATGATCTCAATCATGGCCTATCTTAGGCTCAGTGTAGTGCTCCCTGCCCAATGCGCAAGACTGCCAGTAAATGGAGTGCACGTGTCCTGTTATAACCGTCACTGCAGGAATAAGACGAAAGGACAGAAAGTTGTAATGAAACGAAAGGTCAGAAAGCTGAAAGGTCATGTCAATAGTTCCGACATTCAAAATCTGCTGACCTCACCAATTCGATCAAAAATCATAACAAGAAGATTCGAATGGAGTCACGACCTCCGACATAGTTGACACATGGGGAATAAATGGCAAGGTCAAGGATGACCAATTAATCCAGAGATCATCTCGGCATTCCGACTTACGGAATCCCGAGCTGGGGGGGCAACTGTTACGGATGAAGCTCTGCAGAACCGCCGCCCTAGAATATCTCGTCAAGAGATACTGCCAAATCTCAACAGCTGAAACAAACTAGTTGAGGCCGACTGAGTCGGACGGAATCTCAACAGTGGGAGCTCAGCAACCAAGCCAGGGATCCCTATAAATAAGAGCTCAGACATCCCAGGTACACACCTCTGAATCGCCTAGCTTATTCCACTCATTGTGCACACACCACCCCTTGGTTGTAAAGCCTATTGCTTGTGCGCAGTGATTGGGACCTCGGCGTATAAGCCTAGTACATCAGGCATATACATCATCTCTGAGCGCATACCATCCGGTATAGCAATACGGTCTAACTCGGACCTAACAAGGGTTATGATAGTCTTTTTCATTATAATTTTTTAATCTTTCAATTCAAAATAATGTCGTTTTGGAAACGAATATAAATAACTTATCTACATTCACTTTAAAAATATTAAAGACTACACCGAAATACATAATTATAATGAACGGTTGCATTGAATACTTATTTCAATGGTTTTACTGAAAATGCTCTAATATGGATCAGCCCACGTGTTCAAACCTGTACACGCAACTATATTTGCAATAAAATGGTTTTCTATACTTCATGTGATCAACTTTTGCGTTGACCGGAATATGAATTTCTGACGAGATAATTATATTAATATTCTTTTAACAAATATATCCATCTTGCATAGTAATTATAAATATTAGCGTTTAGCTGGGAATATCTTTTATTTTAATTGATAAAAAATAAGTACTAATAAAGAGTCTATGACAATTACAATGTCTAACGTATAAAGAAAAAAAAATGCAATTTCAAAGTGAGTGATGTTGAAGAGTGTTTCATACAAATTACAACCGAAGGATAAGCAATGCTTTTCATTTTAGGAAAATGCTACTCTCATTTTATCATTTGTATATTTAATTTCTCTGTTTATGTTCAATTAAATAATGATTTTATTTTTACTTTAGTTAAAAATACAATTATGAACAATGAGAGAATGACATGTATTCGCATTCATGAAGGGTTACAATTCGCTATAAGACCCACTAATATGACATGAGATTTTTGTGTTCAGGTTGACCCATATTTACATTTGTGTTATATTCGTGTTAAAAAAAATGACATAAAAGATTGGTGTCGTGTTGGATGTGAATTAGCAAACAATATATTGATTCACATTAATTTTTTCTAGGTTATTTGTGTTGTGTCAACACAATGTTAATGAAAGCAACATTCAGACATAGGTTATTCATGTTGTGTAATGTTAAATTATATAATAAACAAGACGCTTTTGAGGTTGGAGGATTATTTAGGTCGTGTGAACTCATATAATAAATGAAACACTTTGAGATTAGTGTGTTATTCATATAATATTATCTCAACTCACAAAACAAACAGGTCGTGTTCATGTTGAAGGTATAGAGACGAGTCCTTAGTTGTCTCATATTTGTGCCGAGTGTATTTATGTCAGCCTGCGGAAGCAATAGTGACCAGTAACAATAAATTAAATCAAAAGTAGAGATAAGGAGGAAGAGAACACCAAGAATTTTAACGTGGAAAAACTCTTCGATGTAAAAGTAAAATCCACGGGACCAAGTTCAAAAAAATGACCACTATAAATAATGGGATTATACAAGATTCGCTATGGCTAAATAATCAGAGGACTTCGCCCTCTAAAGGATGGATCTACTCACAAGTGTCTCACACAAGTGTTTCTCTATGTAAAGAGGATATGAAATCATACTCTACAGGGTATTATTCTTCTTCAGCGATGGCGCTGAGTTTCTTCCTTAGAGAATCTTCGTCTCTGACTTGCGCTTTCGCTGTGCTTCTCTCTTTCTTCTCTTTTTCCGCTCTATGATGGATCAACATCTAATCGATTTTTATAAACAATAGATTAGGATAGAGGTGATAATAAGGTCAGGGGCCTTAGGCCCGACCCATTTCGGTCCGACTCGACTCGTATTTTTTAATTATTGGACCCAGACTTATACTCATGTAAAAGCCTTTTTTATTTAAAAGGCCTCAGGCTTCCATAGCCAAACTCGGGCCTTGAAGCCTTGGAGGCTGGCCCGTATACAATAAATTTATTTATTTTTTATATTTTTATATTAATCATTTGAGACAACGAGTGCCATTTTTCATAATTACTATCAATATTTCATAATTACTAACAACGATTGGTAAAGAAATACGAGATATGAAGATGAAGATATAAGATGTAGAAAAAAAAAGGATTAAAAATGACAAAAAAAAAAGATGAAGGTAATTCCGTTGCTGATGCTTTGGCAACCAAAGGTAGACTATTAGACACCTAGGATCTACAGCTTTTTCTTGAAGTCCCTATGGATTGTAGAGAGCTGTTTGCTAGAGATTTGATGGGCACTACTTGCCCCATACTCTGTTTTGTTTCTAGTTATGTTGCTTTCCCCTTTGTTCAAAAATAAAAAAATTAAGGAAAAGCAACGTAAAGTAAAGTAAATGTGTCGTTGTTATTTTGACTTTTTAATATTAATATGTTTTTTTATTATAAAAGAAACAACTATTATTTTCTTATAAAAAAATAAATACGAGTGCATGATTAATGGGTTAAATATTGCTGCAAATTGAAAGGTAAAGTTTTTATTTTTAATAAATAAACAGGCCACAGGCTTAAGACAGACTTTTATTTTTTGTAAATGAACCAGGCCACATGCTAATATTATATTCGTAATAGGTAACAGGCTAAGGCCAATCCGACACGTTTAAATACAAGCTTGTCCCGTTAAGATCAAAGTTCGGCTCGGTTAGGCCCATTAACACCCCTAGATTAGGACACTTATTAATTTGGACCGAATCCATCATGGGTTATGGACCCAACACAAATTAGGCCCAGCTAGGTTCAACTAAGTCCTATAGTAATAACCATTCATAATGTTGAATGAGATCTGAATGATGACTCTGACTAGAGGTGGCAAAGTGGAAGGCCCGCCATCAACTCGCTAAAAATAGAGCTAGCCCATCTAGCCCCGCTTTGAAAGTAGGTTAAAAAACTCGGCCCACCCACAAGGCCGAACCTGTTTTACATTAACCCGCCCTGCCCCATCATTATTCCGCAAAAACATGAGCCAACCCACCACGCTTTTGAGAGGGTGCTGTAAAACTCAACTCGTCCCGCCCTACCCCGTTTAGCGGGCGAGGCAGGTTAGCCTGTTGGGCCGAGCCCATTTTGTTGACCCTAACTGTGACCACCAAATCAATGCCTAAGATCAACAAAGCAAGAATACGTTCTTTTATCTAAGAAATGACAAGTCCCGACACGCCGTAAATATTTTGGGACACATTGACCATGTGGACACGTGATTTGGACCGTGTCGGACACGGTTGTGGTGTTTTAGCATCTGAGTTTTGAGGAATTTGCCAACGAAGGAGGTTGAGCGGAGTGGTCCTTGATGATGAACATCTATTTTCCGAACAAAACAAGATACAAAAAATGAAAGCAAATCGACATGAAAATTGAAGTAGATATGGCGGAGAAAATAAACCGAACAGAAATGGAGAAAGAAGCAAAAAGGAAAAATTAAAGATGGAAAGAGATTTGCAATTAGAGAGAGAAGATGGAAAGAGATGCTCAAACAACCAAAGAGGAAGTGCCTCTAAGAAGCCTAACCATCAACTGATAGATGGAACAAACAAGAGCCCATTGCCATTTGAGAAAGTCGGTTTAGTGTGTGTGCAAGAAAAAAAAACTTAATATAAAAAATAGGAGGGATATTATTACTACCAAGATATTCCACTACTAACTCACTACCTATCTAATCATCATTGGATCAATATTTTCTCTTTTTTTAAAAACTTTTTAACATTCTCTCTCTTTGATTCAATTGTGATTAAATAAGCAGTAAATTAGTAGTAGAAAATTTTGATAGTAAGAATATCCTCCCTCATAAAAAATATTAACGAGAGAGAAGATGAAGTAGAAAGATAGAGAGGAGACTAGATGTGAAAACTGAAAAGACAAGACGGAAAAGTGCAAATTTCCAAAAAAAGAAGAGAGTGGGATAATGTGCATTGTGCACGCTAGCTGTCAAACATAATCAACATATATTATATAATAATAGAAGATATACAAATTGGATCGGAACATTAAATGATGCCGGACACATGGTTAACAAAAAATGGCAAACTAAGAAATACAATAAATTATGGGTTTTCATTTTATCCTTTAATATAACACAATAAATTTTTCTACACACATAACATTTTGTGGGGCCCCACATTTTAAAACAAAAAAGAAAAATAAAAAAATGGCACGTAAAACGAATCTCTATAACATTACATAATCACTTTTCCTATAACATAATAAACATAAAACCCATAAATTATAGGGAAAAACTACCCTTATGCTACATGTGATAAATTTCTCTCCTACACACCCTTCGATATATGTGCCACTTTTTTTTTTTCAGATGGTGGAGCCCACAAATTTATCTCTATGACATGAGATAACTTATCTCATTTAACATGAGATTAATAAAACCCTAAATTATAAAATAGATTTATTATTAAATAATAAAAATAACACTATACTTTTTTATTGATGCTATCATTAATTTAATTTTTTAATTATTAAATGTAATATACATTATATAAATTAAAAATATTATTTAATATCAAAACGTGTCCTAACGTGTCGAAATCTATTATTTTTTAGAATTAACGAGTCGGAGTGTCGTGTCCCGTGTCGGTGTCCGTGCGTCATAGCCTAAGATCACGACTCAAGCATACTCGATCGTCAATAAATTTTGAAGAAAATATTATAATTGATATATTGAAAATTGAAAATTCTCATCAATAATAATAATAATAGAAATCTCAGAATTGTTGGAGGAAAAAAATATTTAATGTCTTTTTTAATTCTTTATAAGATATATATATATATATATATATATATATATATATATATATATATATATATATATATATATATATATATTTTGTTATATTTATAAAATTTTTATTTACAAACTACACTATGTATTTCAGGGAGTATATTCCTAAATGAGCATACTCCCCAAAGAGAACATAGTGTTTTTATTTACAAGTTACACTATGTATTTCGGGGAGTATATTCTTAAGTGAGCGTACTCCATGAAGAGAACATAGTGTTTTTTATTTACAAACTACACTATGTATTTCGGGAAGTACATTCCTAAGTGGGTGTATACTCCCCGAAGAGAACATAATAGAATTTGTAAAAGTTTATAAACAAAAAATATGTAAATATTACCCTTATATATATATATATATATATATATATATATATATATATATATATTATATATATATAAGCAAATTAAAACAGATCGAAATCCTATTTTAAAACGAATAAAATATTTAAAAATTAGAGCTACAAATTTGAGAACCCCACATTTGATTACCTGCGAAAGAAGGAAACAACGAAACGTCTGGCCTATGGCACATAAGTTCATCACAACAAAATAAATGACGAGCCTGTGTAATTTTTTTTTTATTTTTTTTTATTTTCTTAGTTTTAATTTTTTTTTAATTTTTGGAAAATCAAGATCCCTCTCCCATATACAGCCCCTCCCATCTCAATTAATTTGCATTATTGCTACTTAGGGGTGCTAAACAGTCGAGGGGCCTTTGCCTCAGCTCGTGAAGGCTTGAGCTTACATGTCTAATATTTGTTATTTGTACTAGCCTTGAACTTGTATAAAAGCTCGTTTAATAAAAAGGTCTCAGACTCTAATTCAAAAACTCGGCCTTAAAGCCTCTCAGGCTGGCCTAGTGTATTATTTTATATTTTTTATACTATTTGTAATAGTCATATCTTTCTCCTCAATCCATTTCACCCAAAATCTCATTCGTTCCACTGTGCACTGCTCGTTTGTGTCAATTTATTTTTTATTTTTGTTGGCAATTTTTTTTTATAATGGGCAAAGATAATATAACCGGTTATCTACCTTCTATCACTTTGATTTTTATTTATTTATTATAGACTTTGTAAATTACTGCTGCAAATTGGAAGTTAAGGTTTCTATCTCGAAATTGCTTTTTTGTGGAATCCCATTCTCTTATTTTTAGTTTTTAACATGCTAACAGGCTAAGATAGACTTCACACAGATTTTTTGTAAATAAATCAGGCCACAGGCCCATATTACATTCATGACAGGTAACAGGCTAAGGCTAGTCTGACACGTTTAAATACAGACTTGGCCCGTTAAGAGTAAAGCTCGGCTCGGACTCGCCCGTTTATTGCTACTCCAAGTTCCACCTTTTACTTCTGAGTAAGCTCACATGCTTTACTTTGTCCTCGACTGTTTCCCGAGACCCTGAATCTTTTTATTATTTTATTTCTCGTAATGTATAACTCCTTAATGAGATGGTAGTATATATGGAGTGATAGAATTCTTGTGAAAGAATTATGAATATGAATTCTGTCATTCAAGTAAATTTCATTCGCTGAAACATGATTTGGTTATTTAGTGTTAAAATATGTAACTGAAATTAGTCTTAAATTATTGTAAGACTATTATGATTTTGTAAATGTCCGTTTAGATTATTAGATGAGTTGTTATTTTATCCTATTTATTAGCAGGTTGATTGTAACTGCTTTTGTGAATATAAATACCTCACCTTGAGGAATGAGTATGAATGAAAAAGATGAATATTATAGTATTGTTGTTACTGGTGTTTAACTTTTGACATGGTATCAAAAGAGCCACACAATTACTTATCCTCACATTAACCCACCGTACGTTCCCCACCACCATAATTCCCCAAACAATTTTTTTTCTTTTTTTTTCCTACCTACGATGGAAAACCTCAACCTCACTTCCTTAGAAACAGAAACCACTTTCCCAAACTCTAACCCTAGCAGAGCCACCGTCCCACCACCGAATCCTAACCCCATCATCATCCAACAAGTTTCCTCTTCTTTCCCCGTGACCATCATTCTGGATGAAACCAATTACCCTCTGTGGTACCAGTTGATGGATATGAGGATTGGGGCACGCAACAAAATCGGATATCTCACCGGAGCAACCTCTAAACCGTCACCAGAAGATCCCCTATTCGATTCCTGGGTTACGGAAAACAAAAGGGTCAAAAGCTGGCTTATTGATTCAATGACCCCTTCTTTGATGACCCGGTTCTTACGGTTGGAGACTGCCTCTGAGATTTGGGAGGCCTGCAAACGAACGTACTATGATGCATCGGATGAAACCTGTCTTTTCGAACTGAATCAGAGATCCTTCTCCACCAAACAGCAAGGTCGCCCTCTGACCACGTATTACAATGAGCTGCTTGCCATTTTCCAGGAGATCGATCATCAAACGAATACTCAGGCCTCTACCGTTGACGGAATTGTTAATCTCCACTCAGCCATGGCTCGGTTGAGGGTTCACATCTTTCTTAGTGGCTTGGATTCTGAGTTCGACCATCTTCGAGGCGAAATACTTTGCAAAGAACCAAAACTGGATCTGGAGGGCTCCTATGCGTTCGTCCGTCGCGAGATCACACAGAGACAGACAATGGCATCTTCTAATCCTGCCTCGGACAACACGGCGTTGCTGACACTCCCATCATCTACAGCTTCGAAGCCCCGTAAGTTCTCTTCTACTGCAAAATCGAATCACTTCTCTTGCACCCATTGTGGTGCTGCTGGACATTCAAAACAAAGGTGTTTTGAAATTATTGGGTACCCTGAATGGTGGGACTTCAACAAACAGCCCCGCCGGAAGATCCCCGTTGGTGGTCCTCCTTCCACAAAATCTGATTCCTCTGTTCCCTCTACTACCTTCGTTGCTCATCAAGGTAATTTTGATGAACCAGTTGTTTTTTCCACATTGTCTAGAAATCATGCGTGGGTAATTGACACAGGTGCGTCCGATCATATGATTAGAGATCCCTCTGAGTTGCATAATTGTGGATCTTGTACTCAAACTTTTATCTCCACAGCAAATGGTGATACCTCCCCGATTACTGGCCAAGGATCTATTTCTTTAACTCCAAATATTTCTTTAGATTCTGTTCTAGTGGTTCCTTCTTTGGAATTTAATCTGTTATCTGTTTCCAGAATCACTGACTCCTTGAAATGTTCTGTTTCTTTTTTCCCTGATTGCTGTATTTTTCAGGACATCTCAACACGGATGAAAATTGGTTATGGTGTTAGGCGTGGTAAAATGTACTTCTTGGAGACAACTCAGACATCAGTTTCTCTTTCGGTCCAGTCTTCCAATACTGTTGTTGATAAAGCTGCTCAATCTATCTGGTTATGGCATAATAGATTAGGACATCCCTCCCTTACTTATTTGGAAAAATTATTTCCCAAGTTTTTTTCGTCTTTCAATAAGTCTGATTTTAAATGTAACACATGTGAAATGGCCAAAAGCCATCGTGTTCCCTATTTTCCCAGTCTCAATAAAAGTATTATTCCTTTTCAAGTTATTCACTCAGATGTTTGGGGCCCATCTAGGGAATCATCGCTCTCTCAAGCACATTACTTTGTTACATTTATTGACGAATGTACCAGACTAACGTGGGTTACTCTTTTAAAACACAAATCTGAAGTCTTGAATGTTTTTAAACGATTCCACTCTATGACTCTCACTCAGTACCAGTCTAAAATTCAAATTTTACAAACTGACAATGGCACTGAGTACACCAGTCAGAATTTTAATTCCTTCTTAGTTGAAAATGACATCAAACATCAAACATCTTGCACGTATACACCACAACAGAATGGCCTAGCTGAGAGAAAAAATAGGCATTTGTTAGAGGTTGTTCGAGCTTCTTTACTAGGCATGAATGTTCCTAAGAGATTTTGGGGAGAGGCATTAGTTTCTGCTGCCTATCTGATTAATGGAACACCATCTAGTGTTCTGAATTTTCAAACACCTCAACAAACACTTGAATCCCATTTCTTAATTCCTCATGTTCCTAATCTAGAGCCTAGAGTCTTCGGATGTTGTGCCTATGTTCATACACCAAAAGTCCTACGTCACAAATTAGATCCTTGTGCTACAAAATGTGTGTTTGTAGGATATTCGGAAACTCAGAAAGGATATCGATGTTTTGATCCTATTTTGCATAAGTTACATGTTACCTTGGATGTGTCTTTTCATGAACAGATACCTTTTTTTTCAGGGGGAGAAATCAATTCTTCTCCTCAGGGGGAGACCTCCTCTTCTCAAATTGGAGGAGAAGTACTTCTCAAAATTTTTCCTCCCTCAAATTTAAATCCATTTGAAGGTACACCAAACTTGGATACAGCAAGCACCAATACAGCTCCTGAAGACCGAATAATAGAATCACAAGCTGAAGACCCACAACTAGCTCCAATAACCAACTCTTCATCCAGAGATGATCCTGAACAGCCTCATGTTTCCAATACTGAGGTAATGTATGAACCAACTACATCTCTCTCACCTCTGGACATTCAAACAGAACCTCCAAATAGATACTCTCTAAGACCAACTAAAGGAATTCCTAGGAAAGTATATGAACCTGACCTACAGGCTAAGGCTAAGTACCCCATAAACAATTATGTATCCACTCATAGGTTATCTAACTCATATGCTTTATCTGTAAATCAGTTATCTGCTGTATACATTCCTAAAAATGTGCAGGAAGCACTTGGAGACCCAAAGTGGAAAAATGCAATGAATACTGAAATGGAAGCCTTACAAAAAAATTCAACTTGGGAGCTTGTTCATCTACCTAGAGGAAAAAGAAGCATTGGATGTAAGTGGGTATATACAATAAAACTAAGGGCTGATGGGAGTATAGACAAGTACAAGGCACGACTGGTAGCTAAAGGGTTCACCCAAAAATATGGCATCGACTATCAGGACACCTTTGCACCTGTAGCCAAGTTGAACACTATCCGCATCCTTATTTCTCTTGCAGCAAACAGAAATTGGCCTCTCAAACAGTTTGACGTAAAGAATGCATTTTTGAATGGGGATCTTGAGGAAGAAGTCTATATGGATATACCACCGGGAATCAACATAGAAGCCACAAATGAATCAAAAGTTTGCAGACTAAAAAAGGCATTATATGGCCTTAAGCAATCACCTAGAGCATGGTTTGAGAGATTTTCAACAGCTATGAAAAAGTTTGGATACAGCCAAAGCAATGCTGACCATACTTTATTTATTAAGAGGAAAGAGGAAAAGATCACTGCTCTGATAGTATATGTAGACGACATGGTGCTCACTGGAGATGATTTAGAAGAAATGGAGAAATTGGAAAACTACTTGAATACCGAATTTGAAATGAAAAGCTTGGGTGAACTTAAATATTTCCTGGGGATCGAAATCTCAAGATCAAAGCAAGGAATATCTCTTTCACAAAGAAAATACACTCTAGATTTGCTAACAGAGACAGGGATGCTGAACTGCAAACCAACAGGAACTCCTATGGAAATGAATCACACACTAGGTATTTATCCTGACCAAATAGCTACTGATATTGGAAGGTACCAAAGATTAGTAGGGAGATTGATCTATCTATCTCACACACGACCAGATATTGCTTATGCAGTAAGTGTGGTAAGTAGATTTATGCATTCTCCTAGTATTGATCATATGGAAGCAGTATTTCGAATTTTGAGGTACTTAAAGGGAACAGTTGGCAAGGGTTTATTATTTAAAAAAACCAATATATCCTCCATTGAAGGTTATTGTGATTCAGACTGGGCAGGGGACAAAACAACTAGGCAGTCAACCTCAGGATACTTTACATTTGTAGAAGGAAACTTGGTTACTTGGAAGAGTAAAAAGCAAAAGGTGGTTGCTAGATCTAGTGCAGAAGCAGAATATAGAGGAATGGCACAGGGTGTTTGTGAATTGCTTTGGATAAAAAAAGTTCTGCAAGATTTGGGTCTGTTCCATAACCAACCTATGAATCTACATTGTGACAACAAGGCTGCCATAGATATTGCACACAATCCTATCCAGCATGATAGAACCAAACATGTTGAGGTTGACAGAAACTTTATAAAAGAAAAGCTAGATGAAGGTACAATCCACTTTCCATTTATCAATTCTCAAAATCAACTTGCTGATGTGCTAACCAAGGCTGGATCCACAAAAGTGTTTCAAGAAACAATAGACAAGTTGGGCATGATCAATATCTTTGCACCAACTTGAGGGGGAGTGTTAAAATATGTAACTGAAATTAGTCTTAAATTATTGTAAGACTGTTATGATTTTGTAAATGTCCGTTTAGATTATTAGATGAGTTGTTATTTTATCCTATTTATTAGCAGGTTGATTGTAACTGCTTTTGTGAATATAAATACCTCACCTTGAGAAATGAGTATAAATGAAAAAGATGAATATTATAGTATTGTTGTTACTGGTGTTTAACTTTTGACATTTAGGATGTTATGGACCGATATAATGGGTCTTAAAGTTGGCTACGCTAATAAGTTCAAGCCCATTTTCAGGTATGAAATCCTCTATAAAAGGGAATTTTATCTTACATAAATAATCGGAATCTCTAGCCTTCTTATTGTCTGTGCACATATTTGGCTATCAGCTAACGATAGTATATAGTGATATACCACCACATGCGATAGTCTATTCCATAAACACCGTTAGCTCTCGAAT